>CABEEJ010001872.1:26797-62114 GCA_901482245.1 Timema douglasi
CCCCACTCCCAGACCCATACCTTTATAAGTCATTGATAAATAGCTATTATAAATAGCACTAATAAATAAATAATAGAGATAATAATACTTATAAATGTAAATAGAATTAAAGGGTAACGCCACTTGGGGGTATTTGATTATGCCATTGCTTACGTCACACAGTACACAGCAGTTAAATTTTAATAAAAAAACTAAACATACGTAATTTTTTTTAATAGATTGAGCAATGACGTTAATTCAATAATGTTGAGGATTTTAATGGTTTATTTATTATTAAAATTCCAAAATATTATCTGAATTTAACAAATTATTTAGTCATCCACATAACTTTGTGTATGTAGTGCGTTGACTTGTGTACTGAACAATGTCACAAGCTCAGCCAATCAGACGTCCCCCAACAAATTGACACTAAATTTTATTCTCTTTACATTGTTATAAATTATGACCGCAATATAAGAGATGTTTGTATTTTATAAAGAGGTTCTTCTTATGAAAATTGGATTGTATTAACGTTTGTTTTGTGAATGTGGTGTGTTTCCAAAACCTTATTACGACAGACCGTACCTTCAATTACTCCGCGACGCGTTCACTTAAAACAGTTTTAATGGAGGCGGATGGAATTTAACGTTTTAGCGTTAAAGGTCTGCTACGTCCGACTTTCCGTTTCCAGGTCATCCCTTTAATGGAAGGAAGTAGCGGGTACATTCGGAGCCTACAAACACGCGGGAATAAACCCTAATTTGGGGGTCTTCCACCCGTGGAAACACTGTGTTTACTATATGGATAGTCCCATACAGAAAAAAATGGTATACCACAAATGGAGAATATATTTTAAGGAACAATTTCTATTTTTATTGCCATGCGTCACTACCTTTTCAGGTTATACGTCTATATTATGATAATTACTCTAATTAAATAGAGATAAGGATGCATTTTAGAGGTAATATACCCTCATTTGCTTGGAATAATAAGAAAAAAACCTTTAGGAAAAAACGCCCTCAGTAGACACTACCGGGATTCAAACCCCGATCTTCCTATTATCAACAGGCCAGTATAACACGATAGTGATGCCTTAGACCATTTGGCCACTGCAGTGGTTGACAATCTTATATAATGTATCATATTGTGTATTTTTTTAGCACTGCATCCTACCACCCATTCGGGTTATACACATACGTAGCCTACTAACTATTTTAATGTGTTAGAAATGAGGAAGGTAAAATTATTCAGGGTAAGTTTGCACGCATTTGCGTGCGTGATTTTTTTTTCCAACCACTCTCAATACACCTGAATGAGATTCGAACCCCAATCTTCCCATTATCAGAAATTTGGTCTAGTTCAATCTTGACGCCCTAGACCATTCGACCACTGAAGCGGTTCATATTTTATTGTGTAAATTCTCTACTTGAAGGGTGAATTGAGGTGTATTTTTTGTTATATGGTTTCCCACTCTTCCTCCAAGCTTTATTTTAACCAAATTTCCCTCATATATAAGGTAAATACGTGGATATCTCGGATGGGTAGTGAGACGTGAGCACAGGGTGATTTAAACATTTTTCTAATAAATAATCACCATATTATACTATTTTTTCCTCTAAATCTCACTACACTTTAAACTATACGCAAATTTATAGCTAACGTCAAAGGTTTATAGAATAAAAAAATAGAATGTATCAATATTTTCTTGGAAGGATATTTAGAAAAATATAGGAAGGATCACCTTCAAAACACCTTACCGAAACTGGCCCCGTAGTGTACAGGTCAGTGCACCTGGCTACGAACCTCAGGGTTTCGGTTTCGATTCCAGGTTGGTAACTTGGGTATTTTTCCCGAATGTTAATTTACCCCAACGGTCATCAGGGTTTGCTTAGTTAGGCTTAATTTAGGTTGTGTTTCCACTGGTCCCACACCCTCATACTCACTATCAACATCATCTAATCTAATCGGGACATAGAAAGAGCCTCCACGGAAAGGCTGTATCTACGATTAGTACATTCGGGTGTACCCTGGGCAAGGACACATCAGTACTGGCTAATCTTTCCCCTACTGGGCTACGCGTGATGTAGCACAGACCCGCAACCATATTATTACACACAACAGAGATTGTAACTCATAAATTCCCGTCATCGACAGTCAAATTTATTGCAAAGTGTCACCTTATACTATTTAACCACCAAGGCAGGACCAGGGGTAAAATAACAATCCTTATGAAAACACTTTAAAGCAACATATCGGTAATAAAGTTTACACGTAAACAAATTAGCTTAATCCTTACCTGTGGATTTATCTCTACTTGTTTCTTCTGTCCATTATTTCAAGAACTTAGCCCCATTTTTCTCTTAAGCCTAAGGGATATTTTTTCAGTCTCCCCCTTTAACTGCCCCCCCCCAACCCTCCTCCCTCTAATGAATCCAAAATTTGGTCCAGCCTTTCCCTGATTAACTGTTCAACAATTCATGAGGTTGACTTCTACGGACGAGACGGTTGCCAACCAAAACTGGACGAAATAGCGTGCGTGCGCGCGCGCATCGTGCCCTCTAACTCTCTGTATTTTTCAAAACTTCTTACCCCTCGACCACATCTTCAACCCCCCTCCTATCTCCCTGCGTAGACGGCTGGTAGCCCTTGAGATGGGCATTAAAAATTCAAATTGTTGTGCGCCAGTTTACAATGTTTTGCACAACAATGGTCAAAACATCTTTTAAATGAAACTTACAAATATAATTAGATTTGGAAAGTATTTTTTTTAACAATTTTCAATGTCTCTGTTCCGTGGCTTAGACCCATCTAGGTTATATTTCACTAAATGGGTAGGGAATTAGTTAGAACCTATAGGACATGATGTATGCACATTTTCTTGGTGAGAGGGCAGAAAACAATTTTGGGCAAAACAATCTTCTGTGCACTCAGCCAGGATCCAAACACTGACCTCAAGACTAGTCAAGACTGACAATTTTGTCAACGCACCCACAATTAGGTGGTCGTGATAAAACTGTGATATTTTTTTTTCTTTTCAACAATGTATAAGCTCTGACTCCCCCAAAATTGATCCTCGATGAGAAAAAATAATATGTGTAAAATTCCAATCATTTTAATTAACATTTAATAATATCTCAATACGCTCATGTTTTACTTTTAATTGCATATATTGTACATTATACAATTATACATCAATTAGAGGAGAAATTTTATTGTATTAATTAGTTTGGAAAATTTCACAAACAAACCCTTATCTAAACTAATTATTCTTATCAAAGACAATAGAACATAATTATTGTTAGCACTGAAAGAATCATTTAAATCTCTTAAATCAGAGTTACTTGTAACAAAACTCATCTGAGATTTAGTTTTCTTTACCGCGGTCAGGATAATGACGCCAATGTTGTTCTACAACTTGTAATAAATATAGTTTTTGATTTTCATTCTTACTTATGAGGGCATTACACTCTTTCGTAGCTACCAAACTCCTTCGGTGTTGTCATTAACAACCCTTAAATGTTTAACTGTCACCCTTTCTTACTTTTATTCATCTCTGAGACACCGTGTTTCAGGATCAAAATATAAATAATATCTTGGGATATTAAGGTGATGAAAGAAATTAATAGTTTCTTGTCACAAAATCTTTAATCTTCATATCACGAGAAATCTTGCCACTTAGCTGAATATGCTTAAAAGGTTCCTCGACTCCATTTCTTTCATTAAGGGACCGATGCAGAGCTTTTTTTGGAATTTGTAGACATGTTTTTATAAAAAAAAAGCCAAACCTACAAGCACCTTACTTAAATACCACAGTTGCCCTTCTATTTTCTTGCTGGTAACTTTATAGATAGCAACGATTAATTACCCTTTCATAAGCATTAAGTTGCTCCATTGAACTTAGGTCATTAGAGGGAGCTGAAACCAGTCTCTGAGATAAATATGCAACTATTACACAATCCTTTTTCTTCCAATTTAGTGAGTTTGTTTTGGCCATGAAACATTCATATTTTGAAAGAATACAATGTCTTTGCCATCCATCTAGAATTATGAAGATCCCCAGGATATATAAATCGTAATATACGTAAAGGAATACCTACCAAGAAGATAATTGAAAGTTTTGGAAATTTCTTGTAATCATCTATGATTTGAGTTTTTTGAAGCTGATAAACTGTAAATTGAGTCATCAATGAACTTTTCATTTCCAAAAGCTACCGTAAATGTTGCATCACTGGCTGTACTTTCGTAAGATGATTGATATTATTTAAATATTGCTTAAAACGTTTAAAAATGGCTATATTAGGGCCAGATGATGTATTGTACATATAGTAGCCCCATTACTTCTTTGGTGCTGACTGACAGCTGCTAAACACATGTTTTTACAGATAATTTGGTCCGGCGTAGGTATACATAATTTGGTCTGGTAACGTTTCAAAGATGTCAGTCAGCACCAAAGATGCCATGGGGCTACTGTAGCATAGCCTCGTTGATCACACTTTCAAGAATGAGTTATAATATGTGGTGACGACATGCTAGGTGGTGGACGTCCTTTGGTAACGTTTGTTCGAATAGTTTGAAAGCTCCGTTTCTGTAACCTGTGTTAATGGCAGTAGTGTCAAAGCACATAACGTTTATTTGCTGGTGACCTGGTGGTTTAGGGGTAAGGTGTCAGACTTCTGTGCTGGCGGCCGGGTTTCAATCCTCGGTCCCGGCACAGATTTATCTGATTACCAAACCCTTCTTTCACCTCTGATAAGACATCTTGTGAATGTGGGTAGTTCCAGGCCTCCACCGTGGTTCGGATTCCACGTTAAACTGTAGGTCCTCCATTTCATCTCACAACCACCCTACCATTACACATTAGCGTAAGTGCGTATAACCCGAACGGGTAGTAAGACGCAGTGCTAATAATAATAATTTATTTGCTGAATAATCCCCCACTCTTCAGGCAGAGTAGTCACTGCTTGAACCACTGCTTCTCCTGTATCTGACTGTAACTTCAGAACGCCAAGTAACTGATTTACGTCTAGTCCAGATACAATCACTTGCTGTCGGTTAACCTTTTCCATTCATTTGCGAATTTAAATTGACTTGAGCGACCTCTAATTAATATAGTCGGCTCTGCGCGAAATTTTTCCCAAAATATTTTTATATATAGTCGAACACCATAGGTGGGTTAGACAACAACATTTAAAGACTTCCAAAATAAGGACTACTCTAACCCAAGGCATAGATGGTGTTTTTTAATTAAAATTATTATTGGTATATTTCACATTAACTTTTAAACTTTGAGAAAACTACTCGTATTTAAATAATTAATATATTACATGGAACCTTAATTTTTCCCCTAACTCCACAGGTGAGGTTTGATATATTTGATTAAAACCCACCTTTCTTAGCCTGTTCACTTAGATTAGATAGTTTAAGTCGTCAACAGCTGACACTTTTACAATAATATCTTACTAATAAACTTTTAATGATCTAAATCTTATTAATTTTAAATCACAATTTTTCCTTAAATGGCACCTTGAGTAGACCTGAGGAAATTAAACTGTTGTAGCTAAAGTAATAAACCACCAATATCTTAAAAACCTTAATCTGTGGACGCATGGTCCAAGGTGCTACTCTCTCAATAGCCTTGATTAGCATTAATGGGGAGATCAGGGATTGAATCTCGGTTGGAGGTAATGAGAGTGCTTTTCCCCTAAATGATTTTCCACTCTGACTCGACGTAAATGAGAGTAATTCTCTTATAATATAACTTCTACTTTCCTCTTCCTTACTCAATCAGCGTATGTGGATCATCGGTCGTGTAGCATATGCACAAAAAAACAATCTTAAAATACATTTAAAACAAGGTTAGGTGACCTGCTGGTCTAGGGGTAAGGTGTCGAACTTCTGTGCTGGGGTCCGGGGTTCAATCCTCGGTCCCGGAACAGATTTATTTGATTACCAAACCCTTCCTTCACCTCTGACAAGACATCTTGTGAATGTGGGGAATGCCAGGCCTCCAACCGTGGTTCGGATTCCATGTTAAACTGTAGGTCCTCCATTTCATCTCAAAATCACCCTACTATTACACATTAGTGTAAGTGCGTATAACTCGAACGGGTAGTAAGACACGGTGCTAATAATAATTATAAAACAAGATCATCATATTTACTTAGATATTGTAACACATAATTCAAACTAAAAATAAAATCTAGAAAAACACTATCCATGTTTTCAACAGACTGTACTTGTAAAGCTATTAACCACTTGTTAATACAAACCATTTTATATTATTTTATTTATTTTTATATTTCTTACACATTTCCTAAATGTAATTCTTTGTCCCTCCGTAGTAGCTATTGCTAAGTTTTATATCTACTTGAGTAAGTACACTACGCTACAAACTACCCCTTTTTTTATGTCCATTTTTACGGTCTAAATCTCTAACGCACATGACCTGAACGCCCGAAATGCAGGGGAAACTTTTGAATGGGGAGTAATAACCCATAACACATGAAAGCATAACTTTTGATAATACTCCTCTTGGAGGTCTGATGGGTTGGAGTTAAGTGAGGGGTTGGAGGGTAAAGGTTCGCTTGGATTCCATTGGTTGTTTGGTTAAAGGGAGATGGTAAAAAAGGGCAGCGGGGATCTGAAAGATACTTTCGGAAGTATAGAATGTGCTATTATGTAAGATATGTTAATATCCGGCTCTGTAATATTGAATTGCGTGAACCTTCTATATCCATATTAGACGACCGCAGAGTTTAGGAATGTTCTCAAAAATTGCAATATAAATAGCTTTGAACTCGTAAACAAGAACATATTTTGATTTTACTAGGGTATTTTTTATACAAAAATGACTAAGCAACCACAATTATGTATTTTCCTTCGTGTTCACTAAATTGGGTTTGGCCCTTAAAATAATATTACCATTATGTATGATGCTTGTATAACACCGTCGGTAAACTCATGATTTTACTCAATAAGTTATTTGCAAGCCTCTCGCCTGTTGTTTTAAGAAATGTAGAACTCGGAAGATAAAAAAACAATAGTTTTATCGATTGCTCTATATGGTTGTAAAACATAGAATCAAACATTTCATGACGGAAAAATAATTTAGGTCAGTCAAAAACAAAGTATTACGGAAAATCTATGGTCCTAAAGGGGCTACATATAAGTTATAGTGGAGGAGGTTTCACAATAATGAGTTAAATGTCGTGTACTCATCAAGCAGACATTGCTAGGTTAATCTTCATTTAAAAAGTTTATCATCTAATGTCGCTATGCTCATGACAGATATTCAACAACTGTTGATATCACCGTACGAAGAAAATTAAACTCTTTGTTTCAAACTGGAGGGATATTTTATTAATTTTGACCGAAAAAAAAGTTTTACTATAAAAACTACAAAAACATCGTTAACGCCCTTAACTCGCATTTTCTTAACGGAACGTTAAATTATTATTTTAAAGGTCCAAAACAAAAGCAAACCGTGCCACAGTATCCTAGAATTTTAGGGATGCAGCCATATTTTTGATGATAGCTTGCTGCTGAACGGAAAAAAAAATAATTGAAAAACTGGCGAGCCCTCTTTCCCACGTCCCGTCAAACACAATGACACAAACATTATCTGAGGACTTATCGAGTCACATGGTATCAGAACCAGTCCTTTATTCAACTCGCTCGAGACTCCATTTTTGTAAACTTTTTAGGGGAATTGTGCATGTTTTTTTTGTTAAACATATTACAATAGTTTCTGACCAGTTTTAACTTGCCTTGGTGCTTTAACCAACCAGTGGTGTTGAAGGAAACAGGAGACATGTGCAAAAATTTCGCAGTTTATGTTGTAATTTTTTTTTCTTTCCCAAAATTAATCTAATATCTCTCCAATAGAAACAAAGTTTAATTTTCTCCACATGGTGATATCAACAGTTGTTGAATATTTGTCAAGAGCATAGTGGCAATAGGCGAAAAACTTTTTAAATGAAGAGAAAAAGTTGTCATTAAATTCCAGGACATTCTTGGCAGACATTCAACAACTGTTGATATCACCATGGAGAGAAAACTAAACTATATTTTTACTGGATCAATATTAGATTTTTTTTATGTAAAAAGATTAGATATAAAAACCGCAAAGACACTGACCTTAGCTATTGTTATCTACACCCCCACTTTAGTCCAAACTGATGAAAATGTGCGATTAGCTATAAGGTACCCGCATTCTATTGGAAGACAGGATGTAAAAAAACAACCAAAAGAGATAAAATCACATAATATAAGGCCACCATTACCAATGTATGCAAACGGAACCTTAAACCTGACACCTTCCCGCCTAACAGCTGTCAAGTCCAACCTGAGTCTCTACCTGTTACAATGGCAGAATCATCTCTCGTGTTAGACTGGCGTGCTGATTGCAGAAAGATCGGTCTTCGAATCCCATTTGTGTCTACTGAGGGTGGTTTCTCCTAAATGTTTTCCCACTCTCCTTCCATTCAATACTGGTAGATTATCTCTAAAATGCTTCCTTCCTCATTCCTATCTGATTAGAGTAATGATCATTTACACGTATAGCCTGAACCGGTAGTAAACCATGGGAATAGAAAACAAATTGGATTCAGCACTTTAGAGACGGCTTCCTCACTTTCCCCCTCCCGTACCCAGTCTCTAAGGGTACGACCAAACAGGGCGAGCGACTAAAAAATAAAATATAACACATTGGTTGTGATGAGAGGTGGCCAGACTGGAGCGTCCGCTTGGAAGATAGAACTGGTTCTATTTATCAAGCGCGCACGCTCGAGCCGGAACAGTATAGTTTACAGGCGCTAGGCAATATTATTGTATGTTGGTTGATTGATTGAGTGCTAGGTAAACTTCTCAATTTGACATGATATTTGATTTTTTTACTATTATCAATAGGTTAAACACACTTGCTACTAACGGCCTAATTTAATTGGTAAGATCATAAACCATACCTATATATATATATATATATATATATATATGTGTGTGTGTGTGTGTGTGTGTGTGTGTGTGTGTGTGTGTGTGTGTGTGTGTGTGTGTGTAAAACTGATATTAATGAAACAAATAGCCGAAACTATTGTTAATGCATTTTAGTGAGGATAACACCTCTTAGATATCATATTCTGAAAATCGATATGTTAAAATACTTCAATATTATAATCAAAATAGTTATTTACAAATAAGAAACACCATTAGCGGGGAGCGATGATGGGAAAACCATAATAAATCCCTGGTCAAAAACCACCCTAAGTCAACTTAGCCAAGATTCGAACCTTTGCCTCCTCCTCAACAACTATCGAGAGCTATATGCTAATCAGGCGCTCGCTCGCCAGTTTGGCCACCCAGTCGCTCAGTCGCTTGTCAGTCTGGCCGAACCCTAACTCCGTTCCTTGAGGATGCGACTGAAGCCGACTGTCCTCCATTTAACTAGCTAATCGTGTGACAAGTGGTACAAGAGGTCCGGCTGGTTGTGTGAGGGCGGGTTATTTAAGCGGGGGAGGAGGAGGAGGAGGAGGGGAAATAATGATGTGGCGACCTTCACTACGCGGCTATCGCGACGATTAATTCACCACTTTGTGATCCGAGTGTCCCCAGTTCGAGCCCCGAACTGCTGTGCTGCCCCCATTATTCTGGGTGTGAAAAGGAGAGTTTTTTCGAGCGAGAAGTTGTGGGGAGGGGTAAAGGGGGACAGACCAGATAAGCCGTGGACCAGCTCAGCTACTCCTAGATGTGGTCGATAGAGCGCATAATGATTACGGCTGTCTTGGTAGCTTTATGCCAGCCCCTCCCTCCTCCCCTCTCCACTGAAACTTGAAGAGTTTTAGAAGCATGACTCACCAAAGTGTCTTGGTTTAAGATCCCGGGGTTGTATTACTATCGATTTACACATTCTGTAGACATTACTTGCAATAACATATATACGTTAACGAAGTTATCTACTTGGAGATTATGAGACTATTGTGTTAGGTCAGCTTAACTTAACTTGATGCATCTACAGTAGCCCCATGACTTCTTTGGTGCTGACTGGCAGCTGACGGCTTTGAAAATCTACCAGACCAAGTTATGTATCCCTACGCCGAACAATGTGATCTGCAAAAACATGTGTTTAGCAGCTGCCACTTCTGACAGTCAACATTTAGGTATATACCAAAATGTTGACTGTCAGAAGTCAGTTGTTAGCTGTCAGTCAGCACCAAAGAAGCCATGAGGCTACTGTAAGCAGTCTAAGTACTATCTTACTGAGATATAAATGTAAGAAATTTAAATAGAGGAAGGTAAATTAATAGTTCACCATTTGAGGCCTCTTGTTTATCTACTAGTAACACGCGCTTCCTCTGACGAGTTTACACACTCACTGTACTATTTTCACAATGAAAAACATTGAATTGCTTTATAAAAATACCTTGTTTTAAATTACCTAATCTTGATGGACATTTGCTACAGTAGCACCATGGCTTCTTTGGTTCTGGCTGACAGCTCGCAGCTGACTTCTGACAGCCAACACTTAGGTATATACCTAAATTTTGACAGTCAGAAGTTACAGCTGCCAAACACATATTTTTGAAAATCATATTGTTCGGTGTATGGATACATAATTTGGTCTGGTAACTTTTTAAAGCTGTCAGTCAGCACCAAAGAAGCCATGGGGCCACTGTACTAAGGATTATTTTAATCTAAATCCTGGAAGGAATATTCCTACAGGACATTTTCGTCACTTAATTGTAGACGGTTTATAAGAAATACGTTCACAGAAAAAAAACTACTTACCATTAAATAAATAATTTTGTGACACTATCGGACTATTTTTTTAGAATTATTTAAGAACCTTGGTTTCTGTTTAAACGTTATATCTCTAAAACCCGCTGAATAAATCTTAAGTTCTCTTACACGGGAAATCCTATCTGGACCTGCCGTGACATCACAGGTAGGCAACGAAATTGGCAGGGCTATTTTCATGAAAATATAACAGCATTCGCTTGAAGAAAGAATGTGAATAATGAATAGGTCACCGTACATTAATACCTGCCACAATATCCGTGCAGCCAAACTTTCCCTGCGGGTTTATTTGTTTAATCACATGAGCTGGACGAGTGTGTTGGGACAGATGTCTGGCAATAAGGGAGTGTACCGTAGTTCACTGTTGCCAGGAGGATTCTTGTCTCACTGTAATTAGTAGGAATTTATATTTATATCAATCAGGAGGATTCCAGATGTAATGCAACGAGAAGGATTCCAAATATACTACAATCTAGAGGATCCCAGATGTACTGCTATCAAGAGGACTATAGATGTACTGAGATCATAAGGTTTCCAGATGTACTGAAACCAGAAGGATTCCAAATAGATGTACTGCAACCAGAAGGATTCCAAATATACTACAATCTGGAGGATCCCAGATGTACTGCTATCAAGAGGACTATAGATGTACTGAGATCAGGAGGTTTCCAGATGTACTGCTATCAGGAGGATCCCAGATGTACTGCTATCAAGAGTACTATAGATGTACTGAGATCATAAGGTTTCCAGATGTACTAAAATCAGGAGGGTTCCAGATGTACTGCAATCAAGAGGATCCCAAATGTACTGCAATCAGGAGAATTAAAGATGTACTGCAATCATGAGGTTCCCAGATGTACTGCAATCAGGAGGATCCCAGGTGTACTGCAATCAAGAGGATTTCTAATCTACTTCGATAAGAAGTATTCTAGTTTCATAGTAATGAGCATCAACTCACGTCTAAATTATGGCTGGGGAACCTTTTTGAAAGCGTGTGCCCGATTAGTCGATAATTCTCGCAGTAGTTCTTTCGCGTGCACGTGGGAATTTCAAGTGGAAAAATGAAGTACTCTTTCATCGCTATTATTAGTGTATATAATATGTTAAAAAATGTTGTTTCCAACACCGCGTCTTACTACCCGTTTGGTTTGTACACATATTTACTAATAACATTAATGTGTAAAAAAAGAGGAGGGTTGAATTTAGAGGATGTGTACCTGCATTTGAGTGGAGGGAGAGTGGAAAACCATATAGGGTAAACCATTCTCAGTACAGCCAATCAGGACTATAACCCAACCCCAATCTCTTCGTCATTGATAAACTAATCTACTACGAGAATGACGCCTTAGACGATGGAGTCACAGAAGTGGACTTAAAGTAATTAATTAGTGTTCCATATTAATATTGACCTCACACAAAATATTATATTTTTTATAATTTATAAATAAAAACTATGTAATAACGTTAATCGTAATATAGCAGGATTGACTCGTATCCAAAATAAGGTCCAGAAGATATATTGTTTTAGTTTGAAAGCCACAGGAATCAAACCACGCTCCTCTAATATTGTGTTCGACCAATTCAACCATTTAGATAAGAGTCCACTTCTCCTTCTTGATCTTATTTCTTTTTCCAAACACTTTAAGAGACGCGTTTAAAAAAAAACCTCTCAAACGTTACAAAGTACCGACGTAACATAATCATACGTTTACCTCTAATAATTCCCCCACATTCACACACCTCTACCGATCTCGCACGATAGGCCTGCATGAACTACTACACCTTTGTAAGATTGTTGCCAACTTTAAAATAAAATAAATATACCTACTTAAGGAGTTTTTATCGCGAGCCATGAGTTTATAAAAACTGCCGAGATCTACGTGCTCAACCGTCAGGAAATAAAGAGTCTACGACTGACAGGGAACATATGATTACCACGTGTGTTTGCAAGTGTGAAAAGGTGTATGTGTGTGGTTACCGGAGGAAATGATACCCTCTTTCTTTTTACCCCACACCTCACACATGTTAAATATGGGTGCTAAGAATATTTCAGTTAGTTCTTTTTACGTTAAATACGGAGACGGGGATAGCGTAAGATAATGTATGTGGGGGGAAGAGAGTATATTTAATATTTTATTTTTCAAGATTATGACTTACATGTAAGAGGAGCGGATTATCTGAACGTTATCCGTATTATTTTGTTATGTACCTTCCATTTTTTTAATAGATTTAAATTGGGAGTATATGACCATTTTTGGTCCAAAATAAATCAAATATTGCTCCAGTAGAAACCTAGTTTGAATTTCTTCACAA
Organism: Timema douglasi; assembly: GCA_901482245.1. Classification (NCBI taxonomy): domain Eukaryota; kingdom Metazoa; phylum Arthropoda; class Insecta; order Phasmatodea; family Timematidae; genus Timema; species Timema douglasi. The sequence goes on from CABEEJ010001872.1 coordinate 39,878, forward strand.
GGTGATACCAACAGCTGTTGAATATCTCTCATGAGCACAGCGGCATTAGATGAGAAACTTTTTAATTGATGAGAAAAAAGTAATCACTAAATTCCATAACATCCTTGACAGATATTGAAGAATAACGATATCACCCGCCTCGGTGGCGTAGTTGGCTAACGCGCTTGTCGTGTTGAGCTCGACTGCTGAGGACGGTGAGATCGAGGTTCGAATCTCGGTCGGGTGAACTGGTTTTTTTCCCCCCTAAATGGTTTTCCACTCTCCCTCCACGCAAATGCGGGTTCACTTCCTCTAATTCAACCTTCCCAATTCCTAACCCATTAGCGTAATTAGTACTTAAAGCGTATAACCCGAGCGGGTAGTAAGACGCGGTGCTAAATATATAATAACGACATCACCACGTGGGGAAATTTAAACTATATTTTCACTATATAGATATAAACATTATTCTCGCAAATAAATTTGTTTGCTATAAAAACTGAAAAAAAAACGTCCACTTCATTACCACCTTTATTATCTTTAATTATGTACTGGTGATTATAATTTTACATCTTATCACATATTGTGTGTTCTTTCCACTCTATATCTGTGCTCCAGATTCAAACATGAGACCCTTGATAACTAATCTATAAGGCTTCAAGCCATGAAAAGGATTTTTAAAATCACTTAACACAAATGGTAGTACAGTCAAATTTTCAAAATAAGGTCAGTTTATAAATTACAAATATTTATTTGTGGTCAAGAGTGATAACATTTTGTAGTATTATTAGTCTTATTTTATAGTTATTAATAATATATATAAAAAGTGATAGCCATAAATCACAAAACTTGAATATATGAATACTTTCAAGTAGATCTAGTAGCTTTTTAAGCAATCAGAAAAAGCCCTATATATGAAATTTGTACTGTATGTAAATGCGTGTTAGTTTTTATATTTTTTATGCTCCATGTTTTACTGCCCGTCCGGGCTATACACATTTAATTACACTAACGGGTTAGGAGTGACGAGGGTAATATGTAGATGAAACATGCCCGCATTTGCGTGGAGGGAGAGTTGTGAAACATTTTGGAAGAAACCTTCATAACATACGCGACTGGGATTTTAACTTAAACTTCCCAACATAAGCTCATCAGCCTTCCCAATCACCAGCTCACTTATAAAAAAACTATATTAGATAATCATACTAGTCTGCGTGCTCATGTGTGCAAGTTTATTTTATACGCTCGGTGGGTAAATAACATTTTAATCATTATTTAAATTCTTGCCCTGTGCAATTAAAAGTAAAGGCAAGAGGAAGTGACTCTTACCATGTTGATTAAACTACCTTTCTTTTAATCCAATTTTACTTTTGCCTCGAAACCTACAAAACTAATCAATTACATTCGTCCAAAGAATGAATTACATCAACATCCTTAAAAATATATATATATATATATCTTCAAGAAAAACCATTTGAAATATGCTTTGATTCGATTTTTGATAGGCTGAGGAAGACAGAGAGGGCTAAAGGGTGTGGGTAGGCTGATACTCCCTTGGCGAGGCATGCGCATCGACCTGCTCGCCGCTTAGTGCTGCTGACTGGCGGCAGCCCGGAGAACCACGGCCCGGGGAGATCAACTCGCTGGTCTATATAGTCAGGAGCGCTCGTCATTACTCTAGTCAGTTGCACCGGTGAAGCGGTCGGTTATATATCGGAATATAATTGATACCTTATCGAGCCGCAAACGGGCGTAACTTGATACAAATAAAAACCGTTCCAATGTAAAATTATCAACAGTTAAAATATAATATATTATTTTTCAGAAAGCGTGTGTCTACAAAGATATAGTGTTTTTTTTTGTTTAATTTAAAAACCAAATTACACTTCCAAAAAACGTAATTCTATCTTTTGAACGGAAAAACTGTGTTATAATTGATTTTTTTTAAAAGTGCCTCTTTGTTCATTATTATTAGCGAAAATGTATCTTGTTTGCTTTTCGTGTCGTGATGGTAGAACGCGTTTGGAATGACAAAACATATTTCAACGCTAACTTCAGTTTCCATTTTGTTGACAGTTTTTGGTAGAAGTGAAACATAATGTAACAAGTTTCTTCAAAGTTTATAACTAACTCAAGACACCCGTGAGTTAATGTGTGTTGATCTATTTCCTTGGTAGGAAAACGCTTTTCCCTATCCGAGGTCGTCTGGCGCGATTTCGCGTCGAGGGAAGGGGGACCCTACGCTGCGTGTGTGTGTGTCGGAGCGCGCGTTTGTGTGTTTGTGAGCGTTTTGGTTAACGCCGTTATACAAAAAAATGCCATTAACGCGCAAGAAGAGCTTTTGCTCGGAAAATAGAGAGGGTAAGGATGAAGAGGTTATTATTAAACTGTGTAAATAAGATCATGGTATCGTTGTTTGAACTTGGATTACTTCGTAGTAGGAGAGTGTTTAGAGTCTTGATTTGAAAAATTGAACAGATATTAATTAATAGTTGTTTTTATAGATGTGGATTAGGAAAGGTTTCTATAATTTGTGATAATCGTGGAAATTGTTTTTTGGGGTGACAGCAAACGTTTGCGTGTGTTAGAAACGTGTGAAGTCACCAGTGAACGTGTGAAGTCACCAGTGAACGTGTGACTTAGATACCTCCCCTCCTTTTTCAAACATGGTGTGTCACTGTAGACACACGAGGACTGCGTTTTGGTTGGGGGACTCGAACCGGTACTGTTACTTCGTGACTGTGTCGTTCTACCTCCTCCTCGCCCCCATAACCACCCTGAGTTTCTCCAAGTATGAGACGCCGGAGCAATGTTCGTGGAGCTCAGATAACAACGAGACGGCGGCCGCGGGGAGGGTGTCCGTGTGGTGCCGCGTCAGGACACTCAACGGTGACGGGAACAACTTAAGTGCTCTCCAAACAGAGGGGACCGCCCGCCTCAGAGTGCAATGTAGTGAGGTGCTACTCTTTGAAAGTGCCGTCCCACCCCGGGCGTTCCATAAGTTGAGCCAACTAGAGGAACTCGTTGTCGAGGGTTGTAAGATCCTGCAGCTACCACCAGACGCGTTTGATGGTCTCCGAGACCTCAAGAGGCTGACCATCAACACCCACAACTCCGACTGGGGGTCCGGCAAGTCTCTAGAACTCTATCCGAGTAGCCTCCACGGGCTGCGAGAGATACAAACCTTGGACCTCGCAGATAACAACATCCGAGGGCTACCTGAGGACGCTTTTTGTTACCTGGCGAACCTTCAGGTTCTCAACCTTACGAGGAACCGTATCCGTGACGCAGACATGTTAGGATACCCGAGTAAGAGAGGTCCAACAGTGACCGAGCCGAGGATCGAGTGCAACGGGGGGCTTGACGTGAGGACGTTGGATGCGTCGTGGAACCAGCTTCAGATCCTCCCTGCAGGATCCGGTATCACAAGGCTCAGGCAGCTCCAAAACCTTCACCTCCAGCACAACGAACTGGCGGAGATTCATGCGGATGCTCTTCTTGGTCTGACGTCATTGCGCGTGCTTAACCTGTCCAGCAACCGGCTGGAGACGCTGCCTGAGGGCCTCTTCTCCAGTTCCAAAGAGCTCCGGGAGATTTACCTGCAGAACAACTCTCTGTACGAGCTGGCGCGTGGTCTCTTCCGTCGCCTGGAGCAACTCCTGGTACTTGACCTCGCCGACAACCAGCTGAGTAGCAGCCACGTGGACGACGGTACTTTCGTTGGACTCATAAGACTGATAGTTCTAAATCTTTCACATAATGCCCTCACCAGGATCGATGCTCGGACTTTCAAAGACCTCTTCTTCCTTCAAATTCTAGATCTGAGAAACAATTCTATAGGGTATATAGAGGACAACGCTTTTCTTGCTTTGTATAATCTCCACACATTGAACCTTGCAGACAACAGACTACATCACATAGGATCTCTGCTCTTTAATGGCCTTTTCGTTCTCAGTAAACTCACTCTAAATAACAACCTAATCGTTAGTATTGATTCCCAGGCGTTTCGAAATTGTTCTGATCTGAAAGACCTCGATCTCAGTTCAAATGGTTTGCAAGAAGTGCCAGAGGCTTTGAAAGAACTCTCGTTTCTTAAAACTCTAGACCTTGGGGAGAATCAAATAAGTAACTTTCAGAACGGATCTTTTAAAAATCTTCAACAACTTACTGGCCTTCGTCTCATCGGTAATAACATAGGTGACTTAACTAAAGGGATGTTTTGGGACCTCACCAGTCTTCAAGTCCTAAATTTGGCCAAAAACAAAGTCCAGCAGGTTGAGAGGGGTACATTTGACCACAACACGCAAATAGAGGCCATTCGATTAGATGCCAACTTCTTGACGGACATTAACGGTGTCTTCGCAACACTATCTAGTCTCCTGTGGTTAAACCTTTCGGATAATCACCTAGTCTGGTTCGATTATGCCTTTGTCCCCGGTAATCTGAAGTGGCTTGACGTTCACGGCAACTACATTGAACGTCTTGGTAACTACTACAAGATTCAGGATGGTCTACACATAAAGACATTGGATGCGAGTCACAACAGGATCACCGAGATCTCTTCCATGTCCATACCCAACAGTGTCGAGCTGGTCTTCATAAATAATAACTACATATCCCTGGTACACGCAAACACCTTCCTGGACAAGAAGGACCTCGTACGAGTCGACATGTATGCCAACGAATTGGTGAAGCTTGACCTGAACGCCTTGAGACTTTCCCCAGTCGCTGCTAACAAAACAATACCCGAGTTTTATATTGGCGGCAATGCTTTCGACTGTGACTGTTCCATGGAGTGGCTTCAGATGATCAACAACATGTCCGAGCTACGACAGTACCCTCGTGTCATGGACTTGGATAACATAATCTGCAAGATGACCTACTCTCGCGGTCTCCCTACGCTCCCGGCCATCGACGCCAAACCCTCCCATTTCCTCTGCACCTACGAGACCCACTGCTTCGCCCTGTGTCACTGCTGTCCCTTCGATGCCTGCGACTGTGAAATGACCTGCCCGGCGAACTGCACGTGCTATCACGATCAAACCTGGACAACCAACGTGGTGGATTGCTCTGAGCAAGGCACCAGCGTCATCCCCAGGAGGATACCGATGGACGCCACGGAACTCTACCTGGATGGTAATAATTTCAGCGAATTGCAGAACCACGTCTTCATAGGGCGCAAAAATATGAGGGTCTTGTTTGTAAATTCTAGTCGTATCGAGACGATCCAGAACAGGACATTCAACGGCCTCAATGCCTTGCAAATCCTCCACCTTGAGGACAACAAAATCCGTGAGTTGAAAGGTTTTGAGTTCGAGCACCTCTCCCACCTCCGTGAGTTGTTCCTTCAAAACAACCTTATCTCTTACATTGGTAATCTAACCCTAATACCGCTGAGATCCTTGGAGATCCTGAGACTCGATGGTAATCGTCTAGTCACCTTCCCTGTCTGGCAACTGAACCTCAACTCCTACCTGGTCGAGATCTCCTTGGGGAACAATCATTGGTCCTGCAGGTGTAAGTTCCTCCAAGAACTGCAGATCTGGGTGTCGGACAACTCCAGGAAGGTGATCGACAGTGAGGATATATGGTGTTACAACAACGACACGAGGCCTCCACAGAGGAGGGAGGTTGATCTTAACAATACTGCGTGTAGTGACTACTATGCCGGGGGATCCGTTATACAGAGTATCATAGTGTCTGATTATCTACCCATGGTGATAATAACACTTTCAGCTTTCCTCCTCATAGCAATCTTAACAGTCCTCCTATTTGTGTTCCGAGAGCCAATGAGAGTGTGGGCCTACTCCCGCTACGGTATCCGCCTGTTCCACTTCAAGGCAGGGGGTTCCAAACACTACGGGGAAGACCGCGAGAAACTCTACGACGGGTACGTGTGTTACAGCCCCAAGGACGAAGAGTTCGTCCTCCAGTCAATAGTCGCTGAGCTGGAGCATGGAAACCCCTCGTTCCAGTTGTGCCTGCACTACAGGGACCTCCCCCACCACGCATACCTCCAGCATTCCACCTCGCCGGTCGTCGTCGAAGCGGCTGAAGCGAGCCGGCGCGTCATCCTCGTATTATCGCGCAACTTCCTACAAACCGAATGGTCCAGGTTCGAGTTACCGGTCGGCGCTTCACGAGGCGTTGAAAGGCCGGATATTCAAGTTGGTTCTGGTCGAGGAAGGCAGCAGCCTCCCCGAGGCAGAGTTAGATCCGGACTTGAGGCCGTATCTGAAGACAGGGGCGAGGGTGCGGTGGGGGGAGAAGCGCTTCTGGGAGAGACTCCGCTACGCGATGCCAAACTGCGACTCACAGAGGAAGAGCTCCATGTACAGGAGGAATATAAACAACTACACCCTAGACTCCGCAGTGTCAAACGGCGCCCACCACCACGCTTACCTTGAAAAGGCGGTGACGAAACAGTCACATCCGCCATCGCCTTCCCTGCAGATGCACAATAAACAGCCACCCGCTGTTCCAAGCGGCCGCCGCCACAAACAATGACGGCTCATCACCCGCCATAACACCCCCTTCCTACACCAACAGTTCTACCCTTCCAAGGACACCCCTAAAACACCAAAATAACCACAACCCTCACCCCCATCAGCACCAGAACAATCTGCAGGATCCCAGAAATGACCACGAGGAAGCCAATTACTCCTCTGCGACGACCGCCACCCCATCCCCTAGACCCGTTCACAGACACCCCCAGAACAATTTCCACCAAAACATCCACCCCCATCACCACCATAACTCATATTTGGAGAGCGTTGATTCACCCTCAAGGCCGACGTCCGAACACATCTACTCTTCCATCGACACAGACTATTCGACGCTTGAGAGGGAGGCGTCTATGGCGAGACGAGCGATGAACGGGACACCAGTGGGCACAGGGGTACATCAGAGTCATCATCACCAACACCATCAGTCACCACAACCTCAACAGCACAGGCCTTCTTGGAGAAACACAGGAGTTGGGGGGAGGGTTGACCCCAACAACGTGCAGTCCTATCTCGTGTGATGCAGCCACATTCACTAAAAACACGAAAATAAGAACACAACTCCTAACAATTGTGCGTGAGTAAGGGACAATATTCTTTATAATTCGTGTGAATGAATAAAATTACCATTAGGGTGTTTAAATCGAGGACGAATTTCGGTTCAGATAAAAAAAAAATTGAGGGAAAGCGAGACTGATCCGTCCTTCATCTTAAATGTGAAATTAAAATTATAAAGAAAAAAAAACTAACTGAAAACAAAAAAAAGTGTGTAAATATGTTTAAAAAGCAGCGACCATCTAATTTCCACAACATGTGAGTACCGTGTTCGTTGTTATTCTTTACATATTTTTCATAATTATGAAAGAATGGACGATGTGTCTTAATAACTAGAATAATTTGGTCCTGATCAAATATGATGTGTTTTTACACTTTCCTAGTAACGTTCGTGTATATTGTGTATGGTATTTTACGACTGATCAATTTTATTATTTTATCCTTGATAACCTTTTTTCTTTGTATCCTCCTCAAACATTTTAATAAATAAACTTTAATTCATGTCTGTTAATAAATAGGGTTTTTAGTTGTACAATTTATGAAAAAGCGTTCATCGCTTTGCCATTTTATATAAATATATACAAAAATATTCACATCGTTGTAAATAATAACTCGAAAAAATATGTTGTATTATATTCGTCATGTATTTATTAAGTCAAATGAGACTGGATTAGTTTTTACTTTCTCTAAATACGATCATTAATAATGTCATAAATTTATTGTTGCATTTTGGGTGTGATAGCAACTTGAAAGTAGTCGATATATAAAAATGAATGTAATTTAGAATTCTCTTCCATTATGGCTTCTTTTTTCTTCTGAAAAATGTTTGATTTAATTCGTCTCAATACGCTATACACTATTAAGTGGAATATCTGTGATAATAAATAATATTTGAACTATATTGGTTTTTCTGTTTTCTTTTTTTATTTGTTACTCTTTATGTGTTGTTTATCCTTGTTTATACAGAAAAAACCCTAGGAAGATTATTTTACTATTTGATTTTTATATAATATACAGAAAATAATTTCAATTTAATGGCATCCATCTAGTTTTACCTTGTTTAATTTAATATTCTGAAGTATTTCACATTGAACAAGTAAAATAAAGAAATCACAATAAACCGTAAATAATTTTAAAATATATATAATTTGCTCAGTTTTTTAAAAGCTGCTATTATATTTTGTTAATTTTTGGGGGAAGAATAATTTAATAAATGAAATGTTAATATTTTAAATATACTTCTTAATACAATTATTAATGTAGTCTAGCTTTAAATCTAAATATAATATAATTTAAACTAGATTATAGATTAAAAAATAACTATTTCTTCAATACATTTTTTGCGATAAAAAAAATTTAGGTATGGGAGGGAGAGTTATTAAAAAGTTTGGGAAAATAATAATATTCAAATATCAAAAATAACTAAGCTTATTATTTTTAAGATTGATTACCAGCACTAAAAGTAAGCGAATAATCCCGTTTATCAATAAGCTTTGGCCGTATTTTGTCACAGAAATTAAAGCATCTGACTATTATTAAATCATGGGAGACTTCCTCAACCTCATTAACTATTCTTTTTAATATTTGACATCAAAGGTTTACCCCCCTAGCCTCATTCTCTCAACCCAAATACAAAATAAATCCCTTACTTCCATTATTCTTGTAAAATAGTATATGGTAAACAAGACTTTATTACCAGTTATTAACGGCAGTTTTGGTTACACGGCTATGGTGCCTGACAGATCCAGGAAGCTAGCTGCAAAACGGTTGTTTCTTCCAAAACTTTCCACTCGTTTTTAAGAAACATTCAGGTGTAGTTTCCTTTACTACTTTTAATGGTAAGCAATAAAAATGTAAGACTAAACAAAGCACAAATAAAGTAAACCCCCGTTATTTTATACATTCATGTTAGAAAAAACTAGAGATGGTACACTCAATTCTGGAAGTCTATGGTATTATATAGATTCAAGATTCATAAAAAAAATTCAAAAATATAGTTTGAACACAATTATTATTAAGGCCTTGATTTGTAAAAGGTTTCAAGCAATTTTTAACGGTAGCCATATAGGCTTGTTGAGTAGCAAAATTATAAAAAAAAAGAGACACAATTGAGGGGTCGTTTGTTCCTGGTACTCCTGAGGAGAGTTACAGAAATTATTTTAACAATTTTTTTTTATAAATAACCTTTTATTCTAAAACTAATGTTTTTTTGGTCAATATTGATAACATTTTACTATTTTCTTGGTGTTAATTTAATAAAGGTATTGATAATATCTTTTTATTAAAAAGTAACAGCTTCAAGTCACATTAACTGACGTATAAATACATGAAAGTGGATCTAGCAGAGTTTCTAGCTGTCAGATAAAATTCTACATTCTGTTTGAAAAATGGACTGTAAACTTTAATACGCTGACCATTCCTAAAATGGCTTAAAGACTACTTTAAGCTTATAAAATAAGGTTTCTCTATACATTTTACTAAATTTTGAAAAATTGTTTTTAGGACAGTGGTGAATAGAAAAGAAAATTGATGCAAAAGTTTGTTTTAATTCTCTACAACAAAAATAAATAAACAAATACACATTTAGAACTGAGCAGACATATTTCCGTAATTAGGGAAGGCTAACTTAACAAATTGTTCGCTGTCGACTGTCAATTTTTAAATAATAATAATAATAATAGCTGTGTTTTGTGCCAACAACTAAATTCATTTGTTTCAATACTTCTGTTGCCATTCACGTCCGAGTATTTCCCATTACCAATCACCTCCCCACACTTAAAAACCTTCATAAATCCATTTCTAAGCGCACTTTGAAAACAATATTTTTTTTACTCTTGTGGACAGGACCTAATAGACTCATTGCATTAATTGGTAAAACATTCGTTTTAGTACCCAAAGCATGGTGGTATGGAATGCCATTAATGCTTGGATACGATAATAATTTATCAAAAAATTATAAGTTTTTTGATAAAATAATACAAGATTGTGTTAAAAAAATGCGTTAAGTTTTTTTAATGCTATATTTTATCGACAGTTTTTTTTATATTTTTTGTCATGGGAATAGTAACATTTGAGCAGAAACTATTTAAACCAATATATAAATCAAAATCTGTGGTCATATTCCTTGATTCTTATGACAGATACTCAAGAATAATATAGGTTGCTCTGTAAAGTAAAATTAAATTAAATTTGTTTACTGAAGCAATATTTAGTTTACTTTGTCCAATAAAAAAAAGGTTTAAGTTATTGTAAGAAAGTTGACCTTAACTCACGTTCATTCCCCCCACCCCTTCACCTTAAGTAAATAAATTATTAATCTGTACATTTTCCTTTTCGAATATTAAATTTAAATCGGATTTTATCAACCTAATGATAAGCTAAAGAACATTAGATCAAATAGTTAGTTAAAAGTCTGGTAAGACTATTAGCAGATAGTTTTTTCACCCACGCAAGTGTGGTGGCAAACATTTAACTATAATAATATAATAAATAATAATAATGAAATAAATGGTACGGTGAACTGCGCCTACTGTTTCTTTCGCTTTCATTTTAATATAGATACATTTTCAAACTTATTTTATAAAACTTGTGAAACTAAACAATATAAGTTTTTGTAGAAACACTCCACCAAATGGTATTTATTAAATAATAAACACTGTTACAGAACCATTGAGATTTGTCCAACAAAGAGTATAAAGATCAATTTCACATTTCAAATACCTGGATTAATATATATTGCTAATACCTCAAAGGTGACCTGGTGGTCTAGGGTTAAGGTGTCAGACTTCTGTGCTGGCGGCCGGGGTTCAATCCTCGCTCCCGGCACAGATTTATCTGATTACCAAACCCTTCCTTCACCTCTGACAAGACATCTTGTGAGTGTGGGGAATGCCAGGCCTCCACCATGGTTCGGATTCCACGTTAAACTGTAGGTCCTTCATTTCATCTCACAATCACCCTACCATTACACATTAGCGTAAGTGCGTATAACCCGAACGGGTAGTAAGACGCGGTGCTAATAATATTAATAATAATACCTCAAGAAACTATTAATTTTAAAGAATAGATATATTTTATAAAACTTTTTTTTATTAGAAGGTAAGGTAATACAACTATGCAATGATAAGTTATTTCTTATCTCAAATAATTGATCAAAATTGGACATATCCGTTCATATAAATTACCTTCAAAGTCATTTTAATGGGGAAAGAAGTATTTCCACTTTTTCTGTAATGTTTAAAATTGCTTAGACATAAAATGTAATCAATATCTTTTGAGCAGATTAAAAATAATTCTACCTTATATATTTTCTCTTGAATTAACTACCCTTCAATTATGTTATGGTTGAATATCTAACTCCATATGGGAACATTATGATTAGATTAGATACCAAGTTAAATATAATTTGGTAAAATTGTTATAATTTTAGCCGCTAGGCCTAGATATATATAGTACACACAGGTGGCATTAAGAAAACCATTGTTTCGTTTCAAGGAGGTGTTAATTTTATCAAAATTTTATGTTTGATTTTTTTTTTACAATCAAAATACTTATTTCTTTGAGGAGTCAAGATAAAGTATAAAGGACTAAAAAAAATAGGCCTATCGATAACATTACTTTGTGAGAAGCATTTTGAATACTAAAATATTTTTAATTAGATTTTTTTTTTATAAATATCTAAATAAATATAGACATCTACTATTTAAAATTTTAACAGTTAAATTATATGCTCGTTTTGATGAGTAGTAATTTTTTTTAATAAGTCTAAAGCAAGTTAATTAAAATTTCGAAAATAATATTTTAAAAGCAACTCCTAATATTTAATTCATATTTTGAAAGCAACAAAAACTCAATTGAGTTATTTAAACCAATAAATTTATTCCTACTGAATTATGCATATTTGGTTCGACTATGGCTGTGGACGAAATTTTGTCTGTGTTTAATTTTATACATTTCTTTCGCTAAATGATAACTTAACGTTCCGGAGTAGTGATTGTAGTGTTGGTCTTATAAATCAAGCTAGATTATTAAAAAGCCTTCTCTATTATATACAAGCACTGTGTAATTAAATCAACAAATAATGTATTAAACAAAAACAATCAAAAGGTTTAACCAGATTGAATATATTAATTATATCATTTGTTTGAGGCTATTTGTTCAGTTAACACTTCTACAAATATATATATTTTTTAATAGGTCTGAATTAGTTTTTATAATAATTTATGTTTTTCCAACAGATGCTATTTACTCTAAATGTATTTCTTTCTTTCTAATGTATTGTTTGAAATTAAGGTTCCATGTCCTAACAAAAGTAAATTATAATTTGAATGGTTTTAAAAAAACTTACTGAAAAATTTAAACTAATGAAAATTATTTATTATTTATTCAGTATTTTCGTTTCAAATAATTATTGAATTGGCACACTAAAAGTTGTTTTTAACGTGGCTATTAAATAATTGTATACACATTTTTACATGGATTGTTTAGATGATTATCAAATATATAACTTTTTACTAAACTTCTACAATTAATTTTCTGACATTCAGAAAATTGTCATTTAAATTAATTGTAAGTATGAAATAAACGTTATAATTTGTAATTCAAAATGAAAAATAATACAATACCTTTCCTTTCATACTTAATATAAACTTTTCTTTCCAACCTAGCTTTCTAAAACGTAATTTACAGTCCAATTTTCAAAGAAAGGACCTTTAAGAGAATACAGAAACTTTTTTCGGTCAAAATTTGTAGCATTTTATAATATTACTAGGGTTATTTTATAGGTATTAATATTATCTATTAAAAGTGTTGGATTCGAATCACATGTCTGGAAGTATGAATACCTGATAGTAGATCTATAAACTTTTTTGTTTGTTCTTCCTATAAATTTAGACTGTAGTTAACAATTAAAGTTTAATTTTATTCCCAAGGTGATATCAACATTTTGTTGAATATTTGTCATGCGCATAACGGCATTAAATGAGAAACTTTTTAAATTAATAGAAGTTTTCATCAAAATCCAGGTTACCCTTGATAGATATTCAACAAAAATGTTGATTTAACCATATGAAGAAAGTTAAACCCTTTGCTTATACCAAAAAATCATTTTATTTATTTTGACCAGAAAATGTTTTTTCTATAAAAAAAAAATACTGTGCGCCCTACATTCTCGCCTTGATTTCAAGAAATATAATATTTGCGTTTACTGGACTTATCCCTCGGACACCTTATCTTAAGTCAGTGGCGCATCTTACTCTTGAACTAAGGGTCACAGGTTTGATGCTTATTAATTCCTAAATAACTGGTAATCAATAAGTAACTAATAAAAGAGCGTAGAATGGATCTTTGTCAAATGATGTCATTTAATAAGGATGGCTCACAGCACATTGTATTATCATTTTCATTTTCCTCTTACCCAGTTTTATCTACTATCTCTCCATCCTGTATCGTTATATTATTATTATTATTATTATTATTATTATTATCATCTTACTACCCGTTCAAGTTATACGCACTTACGCTAATGTGTAATGGTAGGGTGATTGTGAGATGAAATGAAGGACCTACAGTTTAACATGGAATCCGAACCACGGTGGAGGCCTGGCATTCCTCACATTCACAAGATGTCTTGTCAGTACTATCTGTTGNACATTCACAAGATGTCTTGTCAGAGGTAAAGGAAGGGTTTGGTAATCAGATAAATCTGTGCCGGGACCGAGGATTGAACCCCGGACTGTATCGTTATAGACCGAACTTGTTTCTGGGCGCTAATATTATTTAGCATCGTATCTTAATATCTGTTCATTTTATACGCTTAAGTACTAATTACGCTAATGGATTAGGAATTGAGAAGGTTGAAATTAGAGGAAGTGAGCTGATATTTGCGTGGAGGGAGTGTGTAAAACGGTTTAGGAAAAACCATCCCAGTTCACCCGACTGAGATTCAAACCTTGATCTCCCCGTCTTCGCCAGTCTAGCTCCACACGACTAGCGTGTTAGCTACCTACGTCACCAAGGCACGTCTGGGCACTAATAAATTTTAAGTTTTGACTATTCTAATACTTTTAGGGGGCCGCCTTAGTATGCGATAAATTGAGGCGCGGGCGTTCAGCTTTAGCGTAATATTTATTTGTTCTAAGAAATATTTATAAATATTGTTCACTCCAAAATAAAGTAGGATTCCAACAGGGCTATGTCTCCTAAACAACCTTATATTTGGAGTTTTATTATTATAATTCCTTCACCTCTGACAAGATGTGTATTAATCACAACTCGTGAATACATGGAAATACCAAGCCTCCACCGTGGTTCGGATCCCACGTTAAGCTGTAGGACCTCCATTCCATCTCACAATCACCCTACCATTACACATTAGCGTAAGTGCGTATAACCCGAACGGGTAGTAAGACGCAGTGCTAATATTAATTAATTATTACTAGAAACAAATGGTTGTATATATGAAAATAGTTTAATTGTAACACCTTTTTAAGCATTTGTACGTAGCTATGAGACTAAGCTTTATGAAAGGAGGTTATATATTTAGTCCTCTTACAAATACAAGAGTTCTTTCATTGACTCACAAAAGAAAAGAAAATAATTCTCATAGTTGTCCTTTCCCTCTCTCCTTTTGACATGACAAAAAGTGGTCACTCACTCTCTTGTTAGACTAGAATACCGAGAAGAGGGAGATTGAGATTAAAATCTCAGTCAGTTGTACTGAGGATAGTTTTCCCGAAAAGGGTTTTACACTCCCCCTCCACGCAAACACGGGTGCACTTACTGCAAATTCAATCTTCCTCATCTATGACTACTTAGCGTAATTAATGCATAAGCATATAATCTAAACGGGTAGTAAAACGCAGTTCTTTTAAAAAAGATTGTAGGTGAAGGTCGGAAGGGAGTATAAGTTTACAAATGTAGTTCCAGAAAACGACACATGCTATCATACTTTCAGCTGTGTTGCCTTACTGATGTGGCCGCCTAAAGTTAGTTTGCTATTTATGTGCTGAAATGATCAGTCAGTTCAGAAAAATACACTTGAAAATATTACAAATAAAGCCTAACACCAACTCGTTTTTATGCCACTCTGAAATCGAACCAGGTCCCTCTAAACCTGTAGTCGTGTGCTCCCCATTCATTCACCCGCAACAGATCTTGTTCGAGAAACTTGCCCGCGCGAGAAGAACCAACCAACGCTCCACTTCTCTCCTCAAGGTCGTGTGTTGGATTGAAGAGGACCGGCTCTGACGTCACGACCTGTTTGGTTGTCGGCAGGAACTGGTTAGCGACTGGGACATCAATTAGGGCTGATGTACCCCAAGGGGGTAGAAGCAGGAGGAAGCAAGATCCACTACTCTTTTAAGGAGCTGGATACTTCATGCAAGGGCGTATAAAGAGGTCGGTGGGGTCTGAACCCCTCCTGGAATTTGTTGGACCCCCCTGTACCGCTAAGGGGATCCACATAGATCTGTACAAACTTTTATTGTTTTAAGTTATAGGGACATTTTCTATCAGAACCTCAACCTATCCCCTTAAAAATTACTTTCTATGTCCTTGGGCTCGTGGACGACTTGAAATCTCTATGTATCGAACGTGGACTTTCTAAACACTAAGTTATAAAAAACAAGAGACAAACATCACTTTTTTTTAGCATCTTGTCTCACTACCTGTTTGGGTTATGCACATATTTAATATCTACCCAAATGCTTGAGGATGAGTAGGGTTGAGTTTAAATGAAGTGTACCCGCATTTGGGTGGGGGCAGAGTGGTAAATCATTTAGGAAATAAAATACACTTACTACACACGACCGAGATTCAAACCCCCGATATCTTTGTCCTTGGCAAGTCCAAATTCTCACAAGAGTGACGCTTTAAATCACTTAGCCAATTATATGAAATATAATCTAATGAAGTGGACTGGATAGAATTAGTTTATGGTAAATGAGGTGGACCGAATAGAAATATTTTAAGATATGGATAGGTAGAGTACTTTTTTATTGTTAATATTAGCACCGCGTCTTACAACCCGTTCGGGTTATACTCACTTACGCTAATGCGTAATGGTAGGGTGATTGTGAGATGAAATGGAGGACCTACAGTTTAACGTGTAATCCGAACCATGGTGGAGGCCTGGCATTCCTCACATTCACAAGTTGTGATTAATACACATCTTGTCAGAGGTGAATTAAGGGTTTGGTAATCAGATAAATCTGTGCCGGGACCGAGGATTGAACCCCGGCCGCCAGCATAGAAGTCTGACACCTTACCCCTAGACCACCATTTAAATGCAGCACTTTCGTCCAAGTTTGTGGCAAATAACTATTTTAACCACCTCGTCACAGGAAAGCCTCAATCAAACACAATTTAAAATTACATACTTAGTCAGTATTATGTGGTTTAAAATATTATCGTTATATTAGTTGTGAAACTAATACTGTACATGAATACTATCAAAGCTGTAATGATTTGTTAAAACTAAAAGCAATTAATTTAATTGTATTATTCGCTCTATCAGATACGTTATAGATTTTTCACAATTTGGTAAAACCCGTTAGATATGGTTTAGAAAGGGTAGGTACTCCCCCGTCCCCCTCCCCCCCCTTCCATGACATTGAGCGGTTCATGACGTTTTGACGCTAGTTTTGAATAATTGGTTTCTCGCGCGCTCCCGATAGGTCATTTAGGAAACAAACTATTCGTCCCGATTTCCGTCACATTTAACAGTTTATGATTTCTGTTAATAAATCTACTAATACACGAAATTGGATGGGCTGGAATACGTCCCTTTCGACCATTTTGTCCGCGCTGATAGGTTTTAAAGCGTTATTTAATCTCCAGTCGAAATGAAATAAAAAGAACTAACGGAATGTCGAGGTCTGTTGGCGATTATAGTGTACTATGCAAATCAGTATTTCGCCGCCGGACGGATTTATGATAATTAATCAGCTAATGTAATTCTCTCTGGTGAAGTTTGGAAACCAATGTAAGTTATTCATGAAAGCAAGTGGCACTAGATCCGTACCGGTGGTTTGGCGGTTTAATGCGTCAGACTCGTCAATATATGAATTGAAAGTGATGTTAAGAGCAAGAGTAATGTTTCGTTCGCCTGAATAGTGAATAATATGTGATGTATCATTGTTTTTCCCATTTTCTCTCTCCAAGCGAGTGGATGTGCATTTCTTCTAAATTAAACTTGAATTTACTGCCCCCCCCCCCTTTAGAGTAAATACTGAATGAACCTATATTGTACAGGTAACTCCAATTTTCGACATTTCACACATACGACGGTTTTAAATTGAGACTATACCAAGAGTATGCGACCACTCTCTCGCTGATACCACGGTTTTAAATTGAGACTATACCAAGAGTATGCGACCGCAGCTGTAAAAACTTTATTTACCTCAGATGTTTACAGATTGTACATATATAACGATTGCAGTACAGTAAATGCATAAAAAAAATTTAAAAAGCAACAACCAATGATTCGCTTTACGACAAAGATCTGGAATCTAATGATTCGTAACTGATCGGTTGAGTATAAATAAGTAATATTTCGAGAAAATAATTACTTTTTTTCTACCTTTGGATGTATGTAATGTTAACAATTTTGATAATATACCAAATTTTGTAAATGGATTAATACAAAAATGTAGGATTAATGAACGGAAACGGCTTTTTTATATACTAAAATTAAAAACCATCAATTATTATTGCCTTGGGATGATGAAAAAAAAGATGGTTTTAATTAAAAACAAACTTTTACCCTGGTGCGATGACAAAGGTAGTCCAACTCTCAATAATTATTGAAGTTTTAATTTGTAATGAAAATAGAACTTTCATTTTTTTTAACCATTCCCAAAATGTTTTTTTCCACAAAAAACTTTGGGGTTGAAAGAAAAGCATTAGAAGAATCTGGTTAAACGTTTTCCTATAGACTCTTGACGTATTTGTGTTAATAAAACAAACATTCGATGGAAATATGTTAAATATTAAAATAATAATAATATTTAGCACCGCGTCTTACTACCCGTTTGGTTAAATATTAAAGAAACTGGTAATTTATTGTCTTTTTTTAAAAATAGAATGTCTTACTAGCCATCTGGGCTACACGTCTATGTATTAATTACTCTAGTGATCTATAGATGGATAAGGTTGAATTTGGAGGAACTGATACCACATTTGCATTGAATGAGGCTAGTAAAACATTTTGGGGAAAAACCTACTCATTTCACTTGAGGTGGATCTGAACCCCGGTATCCCTATCATCGGCATTCTAGTCTATTGTTAGAGTGACACCTTGGACTGTGTGGCCACCAAAGAGGGGAGGTTAATATTGTGAGTCAATAAAAAAAATACAAATGAATATTTTTAGAAGTGGGAACGCTAACACACAAGTGTTCTTACCTATGAATAAAACATCTTGTTTCATACCAACTTTTTGAATTTTCTGATTTTAATGAACGCACGTTCTTTTTAAAATTCGGGCAAAATTATTTTTCGTAACAAACCAAAACATTTATTATCAAAGGTAGGTATAAGTAGGACAAGGAAAAAAAAATTGTAATATTTTTGAACCTAAATATTGTTTAGAGCTAGGCCTAGCTAATTGAAACAGTCTTAATATTTATATTTAGAGTTTAAAGGATGAAACACTATCATACAAATTTTAAAACACAAAACAATAGTAAAATTATTTAACACAAACTTTAGAAACTCTTTAAAAACAAACAAATGATTTGTTTAGCTACAATCTTTTTAAAATAGTTGAAGTTTTGAGTAACATAATTTAAAAAAATATGATTGTTACAGGATGACTTGTAAATTTGTAGTGTTTTCAGGCCCTTCCATGTTGATAATGTATGGAACTTAGAAAATGACAGTGTTTTTGCAGTGTTTGAAGAAAAACTTTTTTTTTTTGCCAAAATAAATCAAATATTGGTCGGGTAAAGGAAATTTAGAGTTTAATTTCTTTATATGAAGAGAAAAAGTTGTCAATAAATTCAAGGACACCCTTGACAGATATTCAACAATTGTTGATATCCCCACGTGAAGAAAATTAAGCCCTATGTTTCTATTGGAGCAATAGTTGTTTTATTTTGGTTAGGAAAATGTTTTGCTATAAAACTACCAAATCATTGCCCTTTATTTCCCGTTCACTTAACTCCCACCTTAAGGGTTAGACAGTTTTCAATCAAGCTTGCGTGTTTTTTTCTCCATTTTTAAGGGGCAGTGGAAGGGGATAATATATAACCATTACTCGTAGCAAATTAGGCTGTGTAGACACATTTAATAGGCCTACTCTCTTATTATAGTACAATGATTGTAATTTCAACAATAAATATTTTATTTTCAAACATTTTCCTATACCTAATTAAAATTAATTTGGGATAAATACAAAGAAAATTGTGAGTATAGAGCAGTGGACATTTTTCTTGACTAGTGGTTCGAGGCTAAAAGTTTCTATTGCAAATCAAGCTATAAATAGCTACTGAAATATTTTTTACGGAGAATTTAATTAATCCATTGCATATTAATATTTTACAAATCCCTGCTACTAAACAATATCGATTGTAAATTAGTGTAAACATTATATAAAATATATTATTCAAACACCATTAACAAATTTGCGTTAGTTGTATGAGTGTGTTTTGGGGCTAGGAGTGGAAATAAAATAATACAGCAATTCAAAGATATATTTATTCTTGAATATTTACTATTATTATTAGCACCGCGTCTACTACCCGTTCAGGTTATACGCACTTACGCTAATGTGTAATGGTAGGTTATTGTGAGATGAAATGAAGGACCTACAGTTTAACGTGGAATCCGAACCACGGCGGAGGCTTGGCATTCCCCACATCCACAAGATGTCTTGTCAGAGGTGAAGGAAGGGTTTGGTAAGCAGATAAATCTCTGCCGGGACCGAGGATTGAACCGCGGCCACCAGCACAGAAGTCTGACACCTTACCCCTAGACCACCAGGTCACCTTTGAATTTTCTAATGATAGGCACAAATATTGAGGTGTTTTCTTATAGTTTAGGTATGTCCTCAACACCCGTTTAAGTGGCCACATTGCTCTAACGCGCTACCCACGTAATAGATTAGTCTACCGAGGACGGGGAGATTGGGGTTCAATCACGGTCAGCTGTACTGAGAGTGTTTTATTCCTAAGTGGTTTTCTACTCTCTCCCTTCATGTTAATGTGGGTGCACTTTCTCTAAATTAAAAACCTTCCTAATCATAAACACATTAATATAATTAGTGCATAAGTATATACCCAAACTGGTAGTAGGACGCGGTGCTAAAAATAATAGTTCCTCAACTCCACATAATTAATTCATTTAGCAAATTTTAACTAAACAAAAACATTAGTTTAAGAAACACGTTTGGACTCTTTGTAGACCTATTTATTATTTTTTTCGTGTATGCATTAATATAAAATTTCAATACCATCCATGAGTCCTGGAAAATTTAAAAACTGTATTAATCAATCTTAAAATATAATTCATGTCTATCAATACGTCGTTAATAGAATGATTACAGTTGAAAATTTTACTTAATCCTCAATCGGTGGTATTTATTAATCTGGTGAGGTCTAACGTTGTCGATAACTTTGAAACATAATTCGTTCATGTCAAGCTATTGTTTTGAATTTAATTTTGGGAACAATTCTGTTTTTGGTTCAAGCATCAGTGAAAAAAAGGCTCACAAATTACTATTAATGCGGTTATTATTACAAACTTCCCCCCTCTTTCAGTTAAACGTCTAAAAACACAACATTATTGAATCCTGGAATCCAATAATCTCTTTCTCTACCTCCAACCCTTTAACCAAACCCTTGAAATTTTTATATCCGATAAAAAAATTTAAACATTGAAAGCTAGTTATTTAAGGGTAAATGGTTAAGGAACGCGAGATAAGGGAATAGTTTTTCAGTTTTTATAACAAAACTTTTTTTTCTTACAAATAACAAAAATAATACTCCAGTAGAAAAATTGTTATATTTTCTTCATATGATGATATCAACAGTTGTTGAATATCTGTCTTAAGTATAAAAGCATTAGATGGGATACTTTTTAAATGAAGATAAAAAGTTTGTATTAAAGCATAAGACACACTTGACAAATATTCAAGAACTGCCCAAAAGATTATTTGCTATAAAAACTGCAAAAACAATTCCTTTATCTCGCGTTCCCTACACACCCACCTTAGCTCGTTGGCCTATCTATCGTAAAATGTTTATCTCCCTCATTTCACTGAAAAAAAAAGAGGCGCATAGTTTATTCTACAACGATCAAATATTTCTTCATTAGAGAATGCCATATCGATTCTAATATTAGTCTCTTTGTTGCTAATCTAAAACCTCTACAATAACCCCCGCAACCCCTAACTACCAACATACATAATCAAATCAGAAGTTATCGGATATCCACCTACCTTTTGATGTATCGATTTCATATGAGGAGTAATCTAATGCTTTGTGATATGTTCTCTGGTTCCAATACATCCCTCCCAGGTAAAAAAATATTTGCCGTTTGATGGTCGTCTCTTGCGTGATCCTAATTTCCCCCCCTCCTTCTCCCCTTTATCGTTCCCCTTCATCTCTCTCTCTCCATTGACTTTCCAAAAACCTACTACTTTTATTTCACGAGAATGAAAGAATGATAGGATTGTATTATTATTATTATTATTTAGCACCGCGTCTTACTACCCTTTCGGGCTATACGCTTAAGTACTAATTACGCCAATTGATTAGAAATTGTGAAGATTGAATTTTAGAGGAAGTGAGCCCACATTTGCGTGAACGGTATTAAGACGCGGTGATAAAATAAATTAAAATATCTCAATCAATACCACCAAGAGTCAAAATAGAGTTTCCTAGACTCGTTTAGCTAAATAGATTTGGAGACGAAAATTAGTAGTACTGTGCTTTTTTAAAAAAAATAAAAAGAGTTCTACGTTCATCTTAGTGTTTTTCAGTAAGTTGGTTATCAATAATTAATAGGTCCGATAGACGTGATTACAATCAAATGTGATGATAATACGAAGTGAAGTGGCTTCCACTCCGATCTTATAAAAGAAGCCGACATGTACAGAGCACAGAGTATTCCTCCTGTTAAAAAATGCATGAATGATTCATTAGTTCTCAATATTCGAGCTCTGGACCTAATAAATAATACAATAATTTTTTTTTGTCATC
>CABEEJ010001872.1:62270-74690 GCA_901482245.1 Timema douglasi
GTTAAAAACTTTTTTTTTTTTTAATTCACTTTCATAGTTTTGAAAATTTTAGGACGAAGTTACTTGCCAATAAATTGTTAAAAAAATATATATCATCATCAGAATCATCAGCATTAGGTCATCAACCTGGCGATTGGTTTTCTACAGTTTACCTCTTTTGCCTATTTTTTCGTGGCTTCTTCTACGACTAAGAATGAATTAATAAATGAAAGTATATATGTATTATTTGTAGTATAATACTCGTATTTAATGACAACTCTCAGACTATTGAGCTTTGAATACTAACGGTAATTCATGTATCATATACCTACCAAGATGTAGGACATCCAACTGGGTGTCATTAAAATGCTGAATACACAATAATATGATATCGAGTTGCGTTTGTGTTGCCAGTGTTGCAAAATGTTTGTCCATGAGCATCGTGTGGCCTATTAGTTGTTGGCCACACCTATATATTACAATAGTGTTCTGCTTTCAGGAATCAGCAGTTACATATTCTATTAACATATCTGGAACAAATAGCACTACAATTATTGTTCTATATCAGGGGTTTCCAACCTAAAAATTGCCAGAGATTCACAACTGAATCCATGAGTTAAATGGCGAGTCTTATTATAATCGGATTATTTTTGTCCAGCTATGCTAAATCTAGAACAGGTATTTAATCAGGAATGGAATAAGATGTGGTTATTTATATATTATTATTATTATTATTATTATTATTATTATTATTATTAGCACCGCGTCTTACTACCCGTTCAGGTTATAAGCACTTACGCTAATGTGTAATGGTAGGGTGATTGTGAGATTAAATGGAGGACCTACAGTTTAACGTGGAATCCGAACCACGGTGGAGGCCTGGAATTCCCCACATTCACAAGATGTCTTGTCAGAGGTGAAGGAAGAGTTTGGTAATCAGATAAATCTGTGCCGGGACCGAGGATTGAACCCCGGCCGCCAGCACAGAAGTATGACACCTTACCCCTAGACCACCAGGTCACCTTTATATATATTGAATTTCATAATGAATGACTGTTCCGATTGAAATGTACTCTTTTTTATTCGTTGATTTAATACAAAGATATAAGAAAGTAACTAAATAAGATCAGTTAGAGCTTTTATGGATTTTTGCCACGCAATTCAAAACTTTTCGTCTCTCGACTAAAAACATCAATTTCCTAAGAAACTTAATGGGCCGCAAAAAAAAAAAAAGAAAAAAAAATTGTGGGCCACCATTTGGAAACCCCAGTTTTATATATGATGTGCTATTTTAGGAACTACATCCATTTTTTTTTATAAATTGGAGGAGTTTATATGGGGTGGAGTTAGTTCCCCCTTCGTTGGAGGAACGCGACAAAAAAAAGTTAATCAAGTTAGAGAAGGGAACTTTGGCTTTCATCTTCAATCATTTCACTCCCCGGTCTACCAATCGTTCATTGTTTTGTACCCGTCCCGGTGATCACGTGGTAAGAGGAAGTGCTCAAACAAAATTACATATACAAACATATTGAGGAATCTATGAATTAACGCATTATGGATTTAAATTGGAAAATATAATTCATATTAAACAATTTACCTTAAGGTGAGGACGCATTTATTTATCAGCCCAAACGGGTAATAAAATGCACTCCCATCTGCCATAGGAATGTAGGGAAGGTGAAAACAAGGTTAGTGTTTTTGCAGTTTTTATATAAAAGCATCTCTTAGTTAAAATAAAAACATCTTCAGTACAAACAAAGGTTTTTTTTTAAAATGGTGATATCAATTATGTCTTGGAATTTAATGACAACCTTTTATTTTTATTTAAAAAGTTTCTCATTTAATGCCGTTATGCTCATGACAGATATTCAACAGCTGTTGGTATCACCATTTGAAGAAATTTAAACTAAATGTTTTTACTGGAGAATATTTGATTTAGTTTTACATATAATATATAATATTACGCATTTAGGCTCCATGATTCGTAGCCCAAGCGTGGAAAGATTAACCAGTACTAATGTACCGTTGTCCAGGGGACGCCCAAATATACTAATAGTACATCCTTTCCGTGGAGGCGCTTTCCATGTCCCGATGTGATGAGATGATGGTGATAGTGAGTATGAAGGTGATAGTATGATGGTGATAGTGAGTATGAAGGTGATAGTATGATGGTGATAGTGAGTTTAAGGGTTGGCAGCTGGTGGAAGCATTTAAACCTAACTTAAGACTATTTAATCAAACCCTGGTGAGTATTGGGGTTGTTCACACTCCAGGAAAAATATCCAAAGTAACAGTTGGGAGTTGAACCCGGGACCACTATCCTGGTAGCCAGCTGCATTGATTGACCACTACACCATGGGGGCCGGTTACTTAATAGATGTTTTGCTATTATAAATTAAAAAAAGAACCACTGGATTTTTCTTGTTTCCCTTACAGTTGTCCCTTTCATTTATGCATTTCTCCAAACTTATATTTTCAATTTTTTGGAATGAAACAATTAACTTTTTCTGTTATATTACTAAAAAATGTGTCTTAAAAGTAGATTATCGGGGGAGGCTGATACTTTCTCTATTGGTGCCAATGAATGATTTGAATGGTTAATCCCCCTTCACCATTCAATTCTAAACACTATTTTTTTTTATTGGGATTCGTTTGACAGATTTCATTGGAACACTCTTTGTTGTAAGCACGCAAAAAGCATTGAGAGAGTGATAAGTATATGATATATTCGTAGATAATATCACAAAATGTCAGTTGTAGTGGTTTAATTGTGCTTCAATTTTCATAACACGGACCTTATCGAACAGCTAGGAAAATCCTTTAAGAAATACTTTCACGTGTTCATACGTCAAGACGTGTGATATGAGGCTGTCACTTTTGATTTATATTATCAACACCTATAAAATAGCACGCATTAAATAATAAAATGGTGTCAATTTTGACTAGAGAAATATGTTTGAATATTATATTAGTTCCTTCCTATGAGCATTGTAGTTTACTTTTGTCTTCCTGGGTGACCTGGTGGTCTAGGGGTAAGGTGTCAGACTTCTATGCTGGCGGCCGGGGTTCAATCCTCGGTCCCGGCAAAGATTTATCTGATTACCAATCCTGTGAATGTGGGGAATGCTAGGCCTCTACCGTGGTTCGGATTCCACGTTAAACTGTAGGTCCTCCATTTCATCTCACAATCACCCTTCCATTACACATTAGCGTAAGTGTGTATAATCCGAACGGGTAGTAAAACGCGGTGCTAATAATAATAATAATAATATAATAATAATAATTTGGTCTTCCTTACTCGTTATATATGATCCTATTGTTTGTCGTACAAATACGTATGTGCCATACTCGTATTTACACACCAGTAATGAAACCATACATGTTTGCTTTCTCATCATTTAATGAGATTTCGATGACTCTCCGTTAACTTGAAACAATTTCTAGGATATGGTTTACTTTGCGAAGATAACATAAAAAATATTTGGACTCTACTTGATATCTAATTTATACAATAGAACTCAAAACCAACCATTGTTGAGCGTAAAATATGCATATGATGTTTACAAAATATATTATTTAAGCAAATCATGTTTCGTTTTTCCTTGTTTTTGCTGTTTCAGAAATCCTATATATATTGAAATATTTACTTATTAATTTTTAAAGGAAGAAATGTGTGAAATATAAGATAACAATAAAACAACGTCAACCAAAAGGATCTTGTAATAATCAAATATTAGTGAATTCATCCTTTTATTAATATAAATACAGAAATTTTAAACTAAAAAGTGGGTCGTACACAGATTACTAATAAATACATTGAAATGAATAGTTTGGTAAATAAAATAGGTTAGAAAAACATTTAGGCCTAAAATATACAAATAAAAACACAAATAATTTCTTCGATCTATTTATTTAGTAATATAAACATTAATATGGTCGTCATTTTATTTAATATAAGCTAGCTGCACAGTAGACACTAAATTACAAAATAACTTCCATGATTAAAATAAATAAAGTGGTACGGGGAACCGCATTTTGGTTAAAGGTAATTTTCTTTTTTTCCCTATTATGTATGTATAACAATCATTTATAACTCCTAAGATATTTGAAACAAAATAACAAAAATGAACATAGCCTTTCACCAAAGAACATACATGAAATAATATATACTTATATCTTATTTCTTCTATGCATTTTCAACTCCCCGTTTCTTAAAGTTCGATTTTAAACATATATTTGCTTATAACTCTAAAAAAATTGATTTTATAAATAAAAATTCAACAAAGGGTTTCTATAGGCTTACTTAAGAACTCTACAACTTGGTGATAAAAAGTTATTTAGTATTTCAAAGAGTATCGTAGCTATGGTCAAAATTGGAAGTTTATGCCTATGAAAAGTAAGCTCAAATTCATTTTCATGGGAAAATAAGATGTATAATTCATTTTGTTTATAATGTTAAACAATGCCTGGATACAAACTTTTATTGAAACATTTTAAGGCCAATTTAAAAAAAAAATCATTTTTCTCTTTTCAGTCGTAAGTAAGCTACCCTTAATTTTAGGGTTCGATAGTTAATTCCAAAAAATGCCTTTGAGTAACATTCATAGCCCAGTTTGTGTAATGATTAGCCAGTACTAATGTACTATTGAATAGGAGAAGCCCAAATGTACTAATCGTACATCCTTTCCGTGTAGGCTCTTTCCATGTCCCAATGAGATGAGTTGATAACAATTTTTGATGTGGATATTCGAGACAAAACAAACTGAATTGGACACATCCTGAGAAGGAACTTTCTTCTGCATGACGTCATTGAAGGAAAGGTTGTGGGAATGAGGATCTTAGAAATAAGAAGGATTCAAATGTCAGATGATTTTAAAGAAAGAAAAAAAAAATCTGGTAACTGAAGGAGGAGTTAGAGGACAAGGGCGCATTGGAGGTCGAAGTTTCACTGACAAAAGAAGAGGACTTGTCGTGAGACAGAACACCTAATAATAATAATAAAACCAACAAAAACAAACCATGTTAAGTAACTAATACCAATATAAAACGATTGATAAATGAAAATCGTTAAAATTTAATCTTCTGTCTGTTGTTAGACATTTATTTTCCTCCTAACTGTAGACAAATAGTTTGGAAATAGAGAGATATTTATAGTAGCCATTTATATACGTCCAAACAGAAGTATAAAATACAAAATACAAGGTAGTTTTGGAGCAATTGATGGATTTGTCGTTTAGTAGTTCCAAAGCTTGATTAATAGTATAATGCGAATCAAAAAGTCAATATTTCTCGTAGGTGGGGAAGGTGAAAGGAGATTCGGGAGAAGGGGGAAATCCTATATTTGACCCTTCTTTCTTAGTTTGTTCTTTTGAAATGCTCTCATGATTACCTATCTTCTAAAACCAGGCGAGCACAGCATAAGTATAAGTTTTTCGATTCTTTACGGTAGTGTGTGTGGCAATATGTCGTCTAATAGCGTGACGACAGCGTGCTGGGATATTGACCCATTACCAGGAACCCCCACACACCTTTTGGCAAGCCATCATTTCTACTAATGGTACGCACTTCAAGTCTTGGTTTTATTTCAATTTATGAAGCTCCTTTTTTTCTTTTTTTTATTACCACCGCTTATTTCTACCTTATGTACTAATTACGTTAATATTTTTAGGGATTTTGGAGGTTATATTTATGGGAAGTGTACCCAAATTTGCGTAGAGCTAGAGTGTAAAACCATTTAAAATACCACCCTCAGTTCACCCGACTGAGATTCAAACCTGGATCTCCTCATCATCAGCAGTCTTTTCTGCTGGAGAGTAGAATGTTATACCACGTGGCCCCCGATGTGGGTTACCATTTTATTGTTCCGGTGAAGGTAAAGGGAGGTGATTATTAATGTTGGGTTTTGTACCCATTCTTTATTGGCCTTGGTTTGATCCCCGGCGCATCAAGCTTCTCCATGAAGCAGTGGGTCTAAAAAGGGGTCAACTCATCCTCGTGAGCCCATGGGAGCTACTGGAATGAAAAACTAGGAGCCCTGGGCTATAAAACTGAGATTAACAACTGGAGGGTTTGTTGGGCCGACCACATGACACCTTATGTCATGACATTTGACATGGCATTTTATTGTAAATATTTTTTGAGATCAAACGTTCTGTTTTTTAAAAAACAAAAGGCCATTTTAAAGCACTTGTTACTTATTTACTCACTTACTACATTTTGTATTAGTTACCCGCCTCGGTGGTGTAATTAGATAACGTGTTAGATTCGAGATGAACTAGACTGCCGAGGATGAATAGATAGAGGTTCTAACCTAATTCGGGTGAACTGAGGGGGGTTTTTCCTAATAGGTCCTCCAATCTCCCTCTACGCAAATGCGGGCCCACTTCCTCTATATTCAACCTTCTCAATTCCTAACCTACTAGCGTAACTAGTACTTAAGCGTGTAGCCCGAACGGGTAATATGACATGGTGTTAAGTATTATTATTATTATTGTATTAGTTTATTATCAATACTTTAAAAATGCGTACAACCTGAACCGATTGTAAGATGAGGTGAAAAAAAAAATCTTCTTTAAAAATATTTTGATATAAATAAAATAACTTTACTAATAATTGTTATTGTTATTAAGGAAATTTTGTTCGTCCCTGTCATGCCGATGAATACAATCTAATTTTCCTCCCCCTTCTCCCCTTCACCTCCCTCCCTCCCCCCTCCCCCTCTTTTCTTGTTGTCTCGCCCTTGTTAATGTTTGTCGGGAATATAGGAATGTTTTACTATCTCACATTTGTCAAGACTCCATTCTTCTTATTTCACGTTATTTTCTTCTTCTCTTGAATGACTTCAGGTTCATCAGAAGGAAAAAGAAAAAGTTTTTTTTTTTAACGAAGGGGGGGATGTTTGTTTCACTTTGCCAGTGACTAATAAATGACATTCTATCTGTCGACGTACGATAATTGACTTTAACTAGGTCTATCAATCAATGTAACGAGCAAGTTTGTTTGGAAATTCATTGCCTAACGATAAATGAACTGCCACATTTTCTAGTGGAGGGATATTTTTAAAGCGGGGCTTTTTTCAAATAGAGTGCGATTTAAAGCTTTCTAGGTCACTCGTAATGTAAATATGTTAAAATATTTTATTTTATTTATTTGAGATATTAAACTTGCACTTTAAGTGACCTATTGATTATATAAGCACACGAATTATAAACGAACATTAATCTAGAACAAAGATCTAGCCCATGGCCGTTAATTCATCACTATGAAAGGGTAAGCCCACATTTCACAAATAATAAACTTTCCGGAAATGCCAATAATCGAACCCGAGGCCTCTAGTTTACTAGACAAAGACGTCACCGAATGAGATAAGCTATCTGACACTACAGGATTATTAAATGATGCAATCATTTCCAAAAGTCTTTCATTTACTACCTTATAGAAAAATCCTTAAAACAAACTTTTTTGTTGCCAATAACTTTTTAATATTAGGTATTAAAAAAAAGTACTCAAAATTGAACTAAACACCGTTTCTGAATTTATATTTTCAAACAGGTCCGTTTTGATAGTTAATTATGATCAGAATAAGATGTCTTAGCTACATTTTAATATAATTTTTACCACTGCACCTTACTAGCTGTTAAAGTTGTACGAATATATATTAATTACACTAATGAATTAGTCATAAGGAAGGCTATATTTTGGAAGAAGTTTACCCACATTTTCTTGGATGGAGAGTGGATACTCTCAGTACATCCGACCAGGATTTGAACCTAGATTTCCCTGTCATTGGCAGTCTATTGTAACACAAAAGTGACGCCTTAGACCATATGGCCACAGAAGCAGGTAATATATATTATTGGCTTTGTCCCTTTTAATAAAGTGGAGATTAAAGTTATTGGATTATGGTTATCTTCTCAGGATAAGTTGCTTGAAAACTTTAAGGATATTAAATTAGGGGAAAACCACCTCATTTGCCACAGATTTGTGACGTCATTCTCGCAAAAGACTAGACTACCAATGATGAAGAGATCGGGATTCGAATTCCGGTTGGTTGTGCTGAGGATGGTTTCCACTCTCCCTCTTTGCAAATTTGTGTATATTTCCTCGAGATTAAACATAACCTCATTCCTAATACACCAGTTTAATTAGTACATATGTGTACAAACCTAACGGGGGTTTAGATGCGATTGTAATATTTAAAAGAAAACCGTCAAGAATTCGTCATATGAAGAAATATTCTGTTAGTCCTTTGCAACTTTAAAAAATACAACACGCTATTTTCCGTCTATTGTTTAAGTTTCTCCTTACGATGTTAGAGAGCCCGGGTTCGATTATCATTAGAGGCAGTATTTTTCTATTCTTGCACAATGTTTTCATTTCCCTACGCGAGAACGTCAAATTATGTCTGGGGGTATGTTTGGGTGCCACGGCACATGTGGGGGAATGGTGTCTAGATAAAGCTGAGGTGAAATATGTGTTTGTTCACAAGTTGACGTCATCTACTAATAATGGTCCCATTTGATCGCCTCTATTTAGGGCACCTACACTTAATACAAACAAATGTATATTATTCAAATTGTAAAAGTTTTGGTGGATGTGAGACTTGCCTCAGTTTGCAGTTAGTTCTTTCAAGAGTAAATCACGTTAAAGTTTATATCTAGAGAGGTCTGTAGCTAGCATTTAATTTTGTACTGGTTGTACTTTACGTATATCAGGTTCGTAGACCAAGATGTCAACCAATCGTCTACAATGTCAGACGAGGACCCCCCAGAAACGAATGTCGGCCATCCTCCATGATCTACAGCAATCTCTACATGCCAACGAAATCCACTTCCAACAATTGGAGGAACGACTACCTCTAGTTGCGGCCGCTCGACCAGTAGCTTCGGCCCCAAGACCTACAGCCACTATACACCCGGTAAATATCACACCACCAAGGGAAGCATGGTAATCTCTTCTTCTGGCTGACGAGGCATCAGCTCTCCAAGTAGCCTTATCCCTAAAGGCAAACAAGGCCACTGAACTTCCGCTGCGTAGGGGCAGACATCAAGTGAACCTCCCACTGGCATTGATTTCAGACTACCCCAAGTTGGCAGCAACAAACAAGGCCAAATTGATACACCATATCAACCTTCTATGTATCGCGCTTACCAAAGGTTGGCCCACAGCCATATAGCGACATGTGGACGAGGGTGACCGATGCTGCGATTTCAGTCACCACCTCCCCCACCGGTGATCTACCGGGACAAACAAGACTCCAGCAGAAAAAAGCCACGAGTGTCACTCTACTCGTGGAAGAGTATTATTATTATTATTATTAGCACCACGTCTTACTAACCGTTCGGGCTATACGCACTTACGCTCATGTGTAATGGTAGGGTGATTGTGAGATGAAATGGAGGACCTAAAGTTTAACGTGGAATCCGAACTACGGTGGAGACCTGGCATTCCTTCGTGGAAGAGGATCCAGGAAGAAGATCAGCGAGTAGCCGATTCACCCCACCGACGTTGGCTCAACATTTAGATGTGATGTCCTTATATTTTTCTATAATTGTATGTTGATTGGCTTCAACCGGGCGCCTCTTGCCACCTTGCATGTCCCCGACCTTACCTAATACCGCACACTCTTGTCCTTCACCGGGGTATACATTCACGGGTCTGGGGATATCAAGGACAGTCGCAAGTGGTGAAGAGACCCAACATTTAATAATTTCTTTTGTAATAAGTGCAGGGAGTATTTTTCAAGTAACATGCATGAATTCAATAGAAATACATCGTTTGGTTAGCCGGGAACTGACTCGTTTATTTACTTAAATGCGTTAAGCAAATTTTCTACCCCTCCGAGAAGTTAGAAATTTCTCAAAGTTTATTTCTTTACCTAGAGCGTTTTCCATACCTGTCTGATAAATGTTAATATAACACCTCTTCTGAAAGGTTTTTAAAATTATAGCCTCCTGATTTTTAGATTTTCAGGTCACGTGGGGCAACCTCTTTCTATAGCATCCTGCCAATGGCTTTCGTCTTAATATATATTACATTTGGTACTTATTATTTAATACATTGTTTTGGATGTAAATTATTTTACTTGGCCTAGATGTAGATTACAGAATATGTATAAATTGCACGAAAATTTTTGGGGGTATAATGTTGAGGAGAAATTATATCTGGAAAGTACTAAAACTGTGTATTCCTATTTGTTTTAGTAAAAAGCCCCATTTTTTATATATCTCCAAACATGCCTGCATTTAAATAAATATTTAACCCTCGTTATGAGTTTTTGCATTTCGAAAATATTTTATAAACATTTAATGCTTTTTTTTTTAATATCTAGTTTGTAGGACCAAAACGGTTACAGTGGGGGAAAAAAAGCATATAATATTAGACAAATTATACTATTTGTTCATATGTTAAGAAACATTTTTTAAATTTTACTCAACTTATCTTGACACTATCAAATATGTTTGCAGACGTACTGACGATGTACAAAAACTATAAATATTTAATTTAATGACACCATACACATTCCTCTTGGTTAAAAAAAAAATCAAACATATTAATGGATGTCTCAAATTTGTCTCTCCTATTCTGGTCTTGTGGGAAAGGGAAAGTTGTCAAGCTTGGAAGAACAAACGAATTACGAATAGCCGTGTGTCTTTTATCAAGAATGATTTAGTACTTTCCCCATCGGTACAAGAACATTATTCAAACTTCTTAATTTACTCGTTAGGAAAAGTCAGTGACATTTTCAAAGAGATCGGTCAAAAAACCGGGTTACACGAACTATTCTGTTCCATTGTTAGAAGCTAGTGTGTATGTGTGTGTTTATGTGTGTGTGTGTGTGTTATTTCCTCTTCTCTTTCTCTCTCTCATATTGTGTCATTATCAAGACAAATGGAGCGCGTGTAAGGAGAAGTGGTCAAATTCTACCAGCGTGCAGCGTATGTGACAGAAAGAGTCATGTTAGGCCTATATTCGTTAGATTGATTACGTCGCCAATAGGTTGAAATATAGGCAGGTGCCAAGTCTTTGTTTCGTGTCCCTCTATTATGGGTGCTACATGGTAAAGAAATGAGAAGCGGTGCAGATA
This sequence comes from Timema douglasi, assembly GCA_901482245.1. Classification (NCBI taxonomy): domain Eukaryota; kingdom Metazoa; phylum Arthropoda; class Insecta; order Phasmatodea; family Timematidae; genus Timema; species Timema douglasi. The sequence goes on from CABEEJ010001872.1 coordinate 73,336, forward strand.
TTTAGAAATCCTGAATTATTTATGAACTTGATTGATATTTTTTTAAATATTGTTTTCATCAAAATGTAGGCGAAAGTTCAAACCAGTTAAAAAAATTTTTTGATTGTTTGGAAAAAGTATGATAAATTAAAGAAAAACTTTGTAAAACAATACTATATAAGCTTACAGTATTCTATTGAGAGCCTAAAAAAATGACTTTATTTAATAGAGTAAGGTTAAATAAATGTTTATTACCTTTGGCTTTGTTCTCAAAATTACACATTTCCTGGTAAAGCTTCGTTAATTTTTTTAACTTAAAAACTAAAAATGTTAATTCTTTCGTTGGTCAAAAATTTGGCGATAACACTCGCCTACATTTTGAAGATAACTATTTTGAATGAATATTAAACAACTTCTTAAATAATGATGTATATTTTTAACGCGTGGGTCGCTTCCTACCTACTCTTACTATGTTGCACTCTTTAATATTTGTTCCCGAACGCTGGTCATCAAGTCTCAAGGTTGACCTGGTGGTCTAGGGGTAAGGTATCAGATTTCTGTGCTGGCGGCCGAGGTTCAATCCTCGGTCCCGGCACAAATTTATCTGATTACCAAACCCTTCCTTCACCTCTGACAAGACATCTTGTGAAGGTGGGGAATGCCAGGCCTCCACCGTGGTTCGGATTCCACGTTAAACTGTAGGTCCTTCATTTCATCTCACAATCACCCTACCATTACACATTAGCGTAAGTGTTTATAACCCGAACGGGTAGTAAGACGCGGTGCTAATAATAATAATCAAGTCTCAATCAATATTAAGACTTTTTAAATATATAAATTTACACAAATCAATATTTAAAATATTTGTCAGTCAGGTAATTTGACCATCTAATAATATTATTTTTCTTTGTCTTTCAAATTAAGATCATTCTGTTTGTAACTGCCATGATGAGCCATGAGGCTGTTGTAAATGTACCCACATTTGCATATGAGGGAGAATGGAAGAACATTCAGGGGGAAAAATAACACCCTTCTCAGTACACAGAGCCGGGATTCTAACCCCATCACAGGCAAATCAGACAAGATGAAGATTATATCTGACGTTAAGTTACCATGCCCACCGATGCGGGTAAAACTCTAGATTCATTTAGTTTATTATTACATAATAATATTAAAATAGTACTCAACTCTGAACTACCAATATATATATGTGTGTGTGTGGGGGGGGGGCGGGGGTGACTATATGTTCATTTGAAATTATTTCCGGACTGGGATTTGAACCAGTAAATTATATAGATGCTCATATTAAGGTGGGATTGAAGCGGAAATGGAAAAAGATAAGTGTTTTTGGAGTTTTAATGGCAACACTTTTTTTT
>CABEEJ010001872.1:74698-94522 GCA_901482245.1 Timema douglasi
TTTTTTTTTTTTTGCAAAAATAAATAAAATACTGCTCCAGAAGGAACATAAGGTTTAATTTTCTTCATATGGTTATATCAACAGTTGTTGAATATCTGCCATGAGTATAGCAACGTTAGAAGATAAACTTTTTTAATGAAGATAAAAAGTTGCCATTAAATACCAGAACACCATCGATAGATATTCAAGAAATTTTGAAGTCACCGTGTGAAGAAAATTAAATTATATGTTTGTACTGGAGAGATAATTTATTTATTTTGACCAAAAAATGTTTTGCCATAAAAACTGAAAAATGCTGTTTTTTTTATTGCGTCACTTTCCATCTCACTTTAAGCTACTAAATTAAATCCCCCCCCCCAAGAATGATCTTGAATGTATCTTTATATGCAAGAATGTTAGTAGTTCAGAGTTTAATATAATTTACTATTTTTGTTAATATCATTAGGTGTTTTGTCTTAAGACAGATCCATTCATTTCGTCTCTAAGATTAAATTTAGATTAAGTGCGCCTGCACTTGCGTTGAAGGAGAGTAGAAAACCACTTAAGAAAAAAAAACAGCCTCCATACACCCGGCCAGGATCTCACGATCGTTGGAACTTCGGTATAAAAGTTTAGCAACATTTGGATTGGTTTTTTCGTTTTGGAATATCGGGGACAAATGAGACGAGATAAAATAAATAAAACATACATCACACATGGAAACACATAAATTATTCAAAAACTGTATTGACCTATAAAAATAGAATGTGGGCAATGTTAGGACATCAATATTTCAAAACTGAACTTTAGAATGTAGGTTAGTACATTATCTATGTACATTAAAGGGATTCCTTTTTGGTATATTTATCCAATTGTAAACTTGTCCTACTAACTATGAGGGTGGCTCACGATTCTTTTTTAAAAATTGATTGATCATCTGGATTTAATATTAAGTGTGATACATTTATATGAAGAAATGGATCGGTCTGAGTTTATTTAGCGGATACTTAGCGTTTTAAATATATATATTTAGAGTTCACCAAAATAATAATTTACAATATTAAAGCTTACGTTTTTATTGATTTTGTACTTAGGTTATTAAATATTTAGGTGCTGGGGGTGGTACGTTCATTTTATAATTTATTTCTACAGCATGTATTCATAGATGATGAGATTATTTAAATTGATATTCTTTCCAACCTATTTTTGAGACCAGCCTCGGTGGCGTAGTTGGCTAACGCGCTTGTCATGTTGAGCTCGACTGCTGAGGACGGGGAGATCGATGTTCGAGTCTCGGTCGGGTGAACTGGGGGTGGTTTTTCCTAAATTATTTTCCACACTCCCTCCAGCCAAATGCGGGTTCACTTTCTCTGATTCAACCTTCCCAATTCCTAATCATTTAGAGTAATTAGTAATTAAAGCGTATAACCCGAATGGGTAGTAAGACGTGATGCTAAATATTATTATTATTATTATTGAGATTATGACTGAAGTACCTTTTGATCAAAATAAACCCGATTTATTTATCGCACAAAACCAAGAACTCTTAGCAACATTTAGCATTTTTAACATGCTAACTCTCACAACAAATACATAATTATGTGTGGGCTCATCTGGGATATGAATATTTATTTACACTAGTAGATTAAGAATGAGTTAGGTAGAATTTTGAGAGATTGTACCCACATTTGCATGTAGGAATTATAACAATTTAGAAAAAACTTCTCTAATACACTCCTCAATATTTAAAGATGGGGTTGACGTTCATACCGCGTGCCCACCGATGCAGCTTTGGCTCATTTGAACTTTATTCTGTAATAAGGAGTATACCTGATAAGAACAATTGTCCACATATCGGCAAACTATACACAATATATTTGAAACTTACACGTTTAAATATCCTCGGTGTGGTATCTTTGTGGGATGGTGTCTGGGACCTTACATCTTTAATTTTTTATAATCCCACCCCATCGGGATTTGAAAGAAAACCTCTAGAGATTTATGGCTTCGAGGGAAAATGGGGTAGAGTCATATTACACACATTTTATAGTATAACAGACACCATCAGAACTTACTCATTTTTTAATTAGTTTAAATATGACAGAGATTTCTTTTAACCCTAATATAAAATGATTAGAAAGGTCTCATGATTGTCTAACATATGACAACATTAACTCAATTTGAGTTTAAGTTAAATTCTCCACCCTTTGTTTCTGTAACCCTTCAAATAACTTTCTAGCATTTCAAATTAAATGCTTTGATGTTGATTGGAAGGGGACGTGATTTAATGTATGTAATTTTTCAGTTTTTTTATATATATAAAAAAAGTTTGGGTCCAAAATAAATCAAATATTGCTTAGGTACATATATTTAGGTTAGTTTTAAGTTTTTGAATATTTGTAATTGGCATGAAGGCATTTGAGAATAAATATTTTAAATACTGCTCTAACCTCAAATTCATGCTTTCTTCCAGCCCAACTTAACATAACTAAGCTCGCCATTTGTTACTTGATTAATCAAAGTTTAATAAATATATAATCTCCCGTATAAAAATTCTAAACATCTTTTTACAATTCACATGCAGGGGATAAGTTATTTTCCATAAACAAAATTGGTGACCACATTTTTGCAGGCGTCACTCTCGCAATAGATTGGACTGCCTTTTACGAGTAGATCGGAGTTCGAATCCTGTTTGGGTGTAATGAGGTGTTTTTTTTACCTAAATAGTTTTAAGCTATTCTTACACGTAAATAGCTGTAAAATTCCTCTAAATTCAACCCTCCTCATTAATAACAAATAATCGTAGTTAGTAAATAGGATTATAGCCAGAACGGGTAGTAAGACACTACTACGAAAATCATAAGGTTGGCATTGAGACATCTTAATTCAATATTTTGTGTAGCTATAACATATCAAATAAATAGGCCTGATTAGCTAAGATATATTTTCTCAGTATGTATCATACAAACAATATTTACAACGTTAACATACTCTTCCAAACACGATTCTAAAACATCTTTTCATTATTAAAATACTGTTTTTTTTGTATGCATATAAACGTTCACTCATAATTTATTAGCTTTCAGTTTCTTTATACACATTTTAAAAATTGGAAAATTTATTATCAAACTTATATTCTTAAAACCGATTTGACTTTGATTGTAACTTATTTGTATTCATATTTTTGAAGGTGCATTAAAAATGTATGGTGTGATATTGAAGGAGTCTTAAAAAAAATATGTGAACAACAAAAATGAGCACCAATTCTTCATTGAAAAAAAAAATTGGTTGAGACATAAACAAAATATAATCGAATAAAAGTAAGAAGGCGAGAGGAAATGTAAAATAGAAAAAAAAATGGATGCAATAAAAATAATAATTATCATGAATGAAATAAATAAAAGAAAGAAAGAGTTATGGTGACTATTTGGTCCGGTGATAAGTGAACGTGGTGCCAAAATTTAAGGGACCATTTCATGTAATTTGTGAGTTTCCTCTTTTTTTCTATAACATCTGACCACGTGGTAATAGGGGAGAATGTATTATGTGGGTTTGTGAGTATGTTAAGGGGAGATAGGAGGGGTTGAACATATTTGGTTGAACCCAACATAGGCCGTACCAGAGTGTGTAATATACCTGTCAAGACTAACCCTCTCCCACACTCCCTATTCTCACTAACCCTGTCTTTTTTTTCTTTTTTTTAGGGTAGGTGTTTTTTGGTCACACGCCCCTTGTTTCTAACTCCGCCTGCAAACTGCACTAACTCTTTCTTATATCTCACTCCATGTAGCCCCATTTTACCCACAGATGTAAACCACTGCAAGGGTGACCCCACCCGGCTACTTTGGGGGTAAAACCCACAAAACTTTCCTTCTCTACGTGTTCGCGTAAGCGATTTGGAGGACAAGGGAACGGTGTGGATGAAATACCTTTTTGACAAGGATTTCCAAATTATAAAACCTGGCCTTCCACATTGTCTTTTTTTTTCAATTGGTTCCACCTCATGCTGATGGTGGTGGACACGTGCTTAAAGGCGTTAGTGTCATCTTGTCTGATGTATCGGTATTGGGGGGAAGTCTGGTGTTTCAATCCCAGCTGAATGTATTGAGGGGTTTCCCCGCCAATGCGATTGATAAATTCCCCAAACTAATTTTATACGTCTTTATTTTAAAATATTATTTACGTTTTATGCATTTAAATTGAAACACATTTGTAAAAAGTTTTATACTATTAGTTACCCGCCTTGGTGGCGTAGTTGGCTAACGCTGTAGTCGTGTTGAGCTAGATCGCCGAGATCGGGGAGATCGAGGTTTGAATCTCGGTCAGGTGAACTGGGATGGTTTTTCCTAAATGGTTTTCCACTCTCCCACCACGCAATTTTGGGTTCACCTACTCTAGATTCAATCTCCCCAATTCCTAATCCATTAGTCTAACTACTACTTAAGCGTATAACCCGAACTTGTAGTAAGATATAGAGCTAAGTTATTATACCATTAATTAAAAACAGGTTACAATACGTTTATTAAATCGCAACGGGGCAGTAAGTAACCTATATGATACATTTCTTAAATAAAATACAATACTAGTAACTATACATTAAATTAAACCTTAAATATGTCAACATTTGATTTTATATCAGTCTATTTATTGCAAGAAAGTTTTTAAAAAAAGTACTCTTTGGATTGGGACATAACTAGTTTTGTTGTGTTACTTATTTTTCATGGAATGGAGTAAGCTATATGCCATGTGCAAGTGAAGCCGTGTTGAAAAAACCTACTTTCAATATGGTTACCTTTACATCTTATATTAATGTGTGTAACAATTCATAATATATATTATTTTTAAGTCTCCATGACAACGAAGAGCTTAAGATAATAAACAACCCAATATTACATATCCCCTTTGAAAGGTGTGTTTTTGGGATGTAAACGAACATGGGGAATAAATATATAATTTAGCAATAAAATACATTTGGTCCGTTTTTGGAGTTATTATTGTTACTTGGGAGTTTGGTGACCTTGGTGGTCTTGGGGTGAAGTGCTTGCCTCAGGAAAAATGATCATGGATTTTAAACCAGCCACGGTATTTGGATTTTTTTTCTTGGACGATAAAAACCCGTAACATAACTTAATTCGGAGGGTAAGTAAAGTTGTTGGTAGTATGCCAATTATGGTATGTAAAATAACCCTGGAAAGTAATATGTGAACATACCTTTCCCGGTAAAATTTGTAGGCCTTGGTGCTCTCGCTCACAGAGATGCTCGTATAGTGATATAAACAATTGGATTGGAAAGTGCACGCTTAAAAAATAAAAAGCTAGAAGTTACGGAGTATTTTATCAATATACGTGCCATTTTGTTTTCTTCAAGCAAAATAAATATAGCCAAATTTCGAGAAAATTAATTTTTTCAATATTTGAGCTAAAATAAATCAGGTACCCTTAATTTGGGGGGGTTGGACGTATATTTCTAAAATGTAATCTGGGGAACCTTATGAAAATCCTAGATACCTAATTTTGGCCAAATTGGTAAAATTGTTTCGGCTCTAGGCCGAAATTAAAAGATGGCATCACGAAAACACTTTTTTCACGTTTAAGGGATCATATAATGTTGACATCCATCAACATATTCAGTTTGATATTTTTTTTTATCACAATACTTACTCTCACCAAAGGAGTCACGATAAATTAAAAATAGCAGACTGTATATAAACCACACTTAGTGCAGAAAAAGGTCAACCCACTCAAAAAACAGCTATTAATTTTGAGTACCTGAACTTAATAGAGTCATCCCAACAAAGGAAGTGGTCGCAACTCTAACACACACACACACACCGGAGGGGGAAAAAAAATGAACCCAGACTTCATAAATCATGTCCTTGCTGGGTGGACAAAGTTCATGATGATGGGGAGGGGTGACTTTATACAAAGTCTTTAATTACAAGGCTAGAACAATGGGGTGGTGTTCGTTCAACACTGTAACTTAACCTGAATATGCATATAATAGCGTGGATTCGTGCGCACTTTCATGAAACACCCTTCCTTTCATTCAGGATCTATTGTTTCGTTGCTTTCAAAACAACCCCCTTTTAGAAACGATTATACTGGCCGCTATAAGCGACTGATAAACTTATTTTTTAGAGACTTAGCGTCAAACGATACCTCTTGAGAGCCTATCTCTCAAACCCCACAGATCATAACCAACAATGCGAGGTAAAACTGCTATATCCACACATATTAAGTTAAGAAATAAAAGAACGCGAGAAAAGTGCGGTGTTTCTACAGTTTTCATGTGAAAAAACGTGTATTGGTCAAAATATATAAAATAATTCTTCAGTACAAACAGAAAGTTTAATTTTATTCACACGGTAATAGAAACATCTATTAAATATCTGTCAAGGGTTTCTTGGAATTTAATGACAACTTTTTCTCTTCATTTAAAAAGTTTCTCATCTAGTGCCATTTTACTCATAACAAATATTCAACAACTGTTGATATCACCAGTTGAAGAAAATTAAACTATGTTTCCACTGGAGATTTTTTTTTTTTTTTNGCAAAAAAAAAACGCACATAGGTCTACTGATTTAGTTTTATAGGCATTGAAACATAATTATATTACTGAACCGATAGATATCATGTCAAATATATAGGACATCTGGAAGTATCTGGCAGTTTTGACAATTAGGGGAGTGAAATTTGAGACCGATCTAATACTTAAATAGGTCTTTGGGTGGAAGTACATTTTAAATATTTTATTTAGTGAATGTGTATATTTTGTATCCCTACTTCCAATATTTAAATTGGATAAATAAGTTTTATTTATATTGACTATTTTTTATAATGAGTTTAAATTGTTATTTAAGGTAATGAGCACCATAATTATTGTATTAGAAATAGTTTTATTAGATGTTTATGAATCTCGAATACCAGAGGATTCTAACGTCCCATCTCTAATTCTTATTAACTCATTATTTCATCCACAATGATGGTCTTACAGTATATGGCGTCAATCCTGCAATAAACTGAATTACGAGTGACAAAGAAGTCAAGGTTTGAATATTATCCAGGTGAACTAAAGGGTGGTTTTAACATGCCCATTGTCCACTAGTATGAATGTATTTTTTTAAAACTTCCGAATCCTCACCCCTAAAGGTAACTTTGATTTTTGTTGAAATTACTTTTTTATTTGGCACCGCGTCTTACTATCTGTTTGGGTTGTACGCTTATGTACTAATAATGTTGATAGTTTTAATGAATAGTGAAATTTATATTTATAGGAAGTGTACCCGAATTTGCATGGAAGGAGATTGGAAAACCATTTTGGAAAAAAAAACCTTATTACATTTAATCGATATTCCAAAATTGATCTCCCAGTCATCGGCAGCTTAGTCCACTCCGAGAGTAGCGCGTTAGTATTTTCGACCACAGAATTAATTTTAAAATTAATAATAAAATAAATTACACGACACAGTGCAATTATTTTCTCATCTAGTTTGTTATAACAAATGGACACAATTTTCAAAAATTGACCATCTATAAACTACCCTAAAATAAACCACTCACTTAAAAATAGGTATTAATTTATATTTCTCATCCAAAATACCCACCAGTTACACATTTTGTACAATATTGTTAAAGGCCTATTACATAAAAAAATAATCTTAGTACAAAAAATTAGTCATCTCTGAAATACCCTTAGTTTTCGGGCTAAAATCAAAATCACGGTTTGCCTTCGAGTTATAATTATAAACATATCTTGTATCAAGTTTGGATGAACTCCTTTTTATGTTGGGGATGTAAGGAGCCCAAAGAAAGGTGTTTATGCAATTTTTATAAAAAACATGTTTTTGTTAAAAATAAATAAAAATAATTCTTCAGTAGAAACATAGTCCAATTTTCTTTTTATGATGATATCAACAGTTGTTGAATATCTGTCATGAACATAGCGGCGTTAGATGAAAAACTTTTTAAGTGAGGAGAAAAAGTTGTCATTAAATTTCAAAACACCCTTGACAGTTATTCAACAATTGTTGATATCACCGTATGAAGAAAATTAAACTATATTAGTTCTACTGAAGATATGTTTGACTTTTTTTTACAAAAAAATGTTGCTATAGAAATGAAAGAACACTAGCTAAGATTAACATTTCCTTCCTCCCCACCTTAACTCGTGCTTATTACATTTCCACCTATACTATTTAGGCTGTAAGCCCAAGTACAATTTTGAAATTGTTAAATTCATTTTTTTGAGTTTGTAGATACATAAATAATAATTAAGACCCTACACACTAGTGAAATGAAATACTTTCAAGACAACAATATTTAATATTTACGAGAAAGTACAAATAGTTCATTAAGAGACCAACCTATTTAACTTCATGAAGTGACGACCAGTAATTTGGTTAACACTACACACTAGCAAATTAAGGAAACGAGTAAAGAGAGTTTTGAGACATTAGAATTGTTTTCCAAAAATGACGTCCGTTCACATGACATGTATAAAATATTAATACCTGGACCTAAATTGAAACATTCATTTACAAATCATGTTTAAGGGGTAGTTTCAAGAACTATTATATTTGTATGAATTATTATTATTATTATTATTACAATACCACGTCTTACTAACCGTTCAGGTTATACGCACTTACGCTAATGTGTAATGGTAGGGTTATTGTGAGATGAAATGGAGGACCTACAGTTTAACGTGGAATACACATTCACAAGATGTCTTGTCAGAGGTGAAGGAAGGGTTTGGTAATCAGATAAATCTGTGCCAGGACCGAGGATTGAACCCCGGAGCCCCAGCACAGAAGTCCGATACCTTACCCCTAGATATAGAATAACCAATCATTATTTATTACTGAGAAAATTAGCTAGCCTAACCTTACCTTACCTAACTACCCTATTATAAAATAGCCTAACCTGACCATTTTAAATCCTTGGAATTATGTGAACCTGCAAGAAAACGGAGCAAGACTTACACATAACTGGATAAAAGAACTGATAACCTATTCCAGGACTTAAAAAAGACAAATAACTCTAAAATAAATTTAAAATTCAATAACAAAACTTGTTTATTTCATACTTGCCAAAACCACTCTGGCACTATATAGAAATCCTAGGGATTTTATAGAACACCTGAATTTCACACATTGCTGGTGACATAAAAACTATAAATGTATAGTTAACATTTGTATTTTATTTAGCTTAAAAATGTGATAGTTTTCATTTAAAACAAGCAATTACGTTAATAAATAAATGCTGTTTATAAAACGATTCAGCATAATGTATGACTGAATTATTATTTGTTTTCCTCTTTCATAAAATATGTGACACGCAGCAAAGTATTGATTTTATTTCTCATTTATGGAATATCATCACGTATTAGTTAATGTTGCACTATTTGCCTGTTGAAAATATGTCATACCATCACTATTCATACGTGTGGATCTAACATTAAATAGAGTAAATTAAAGAGTGTTTCACAAAATGTTTGTTTTAATTTCAAAATAAATATCTCATATGTTTATCTCATCTATTCATAAACATACAGAGCTAGAATTGCCATCAATATTTAACCAGGCCAATGAATATACAACATAACATAGAAATGTTTACTTCCAGAAGCATCTGAAATTGGTAATATAGAAAATATGTTTTTTAAAAATGATCGCAGTTGCCACATTATTTATTTATGGTTTTTTTCCAAACAAAATTTCTTTAACAGGTTTCTTGGAATCATGAGGAAAATTATGATAGCTTTAAAATTAGATATAGCTACCTTAGGGATATTTAAGTTTTAATTCAAAGAGAAGGTGAGGAAAGGGGTCCTTAATGTAGGGCTTTGCCCCTGTACAAAACTGGTTAGTGTTGGGAGTGGAGATGTTAGACGGAGAATTTTCCGTTTTTGAAAATATTGAATTTGTAATTCTATTGGTAGTATTAGTATTAAAACGAATGATTGCGAAACTTTGTAGATCCATTTTTATTATTATATTTTCATCATCAAAAAGTTAGTTAAAATAATTTTAAGAGTAGCCCGAGTATTTGCTAACAAATATTCCATCCCCCTCTTACCGTCCATGATTCCATATCCCCTTGTTTATGTGTTTGTTTTCTGCTTGGATACATTTGAGTCACGTGTTAGCAGTTATTATGATTATTATTATTATTTTAACACTTATCTTACAACCGCTCGACTTATACGCATTCGTACTAACTACACAAATGTGTTGCGGATGAAGAAGGGTGTATTAAAAGGAATTGTACCAGCATCCGCGTTGAGGGAGGGTGGAAATAGTTTAAGTAATATCAACCTCTGGAAACCCAACCAAGATTTGAACCTCAATATTCCTTTCTTTTAGGTGAGATTGACGCATCAGATTACTTATATAATTTATATTGAATGTTGTTTTGTTTTAATGATAGGGTCGATGGATTATTTCAAAAATGTATAATCTTTGAATAGTATTAAATATAGTTGTGTGTGTATAACATGAACAATCGTTTAAAAAGAACCCATTACATTACCTGAAGCTACATACGCAAAAAGTCAGTTTTAGAAAAGTACGACTTACAATAAATTTAATTAGCCACTTCGGTGGCTGCATGAGCTAAGGAGTTACTATCGCAATAGACTAAGCCTACAAGGACGGTGAGATCAGGAATCAAATCCCGGTTAGGTGTACTGAAGGTGGCTTTTCATCAATGATTTTTCACTTTTCTTTCACGCGAATGCGGGTACACTTGCTTTAAATTCAAACTTTAAAATACCTTAGAAAGTAATTAGTACATAAGTTTATAAATCTAAAGGGTAGTGAGACGCGGCTCTAAACAATTATAATTAAATTTAATGTATTTATAATATGTAGGTGGGTATATTATTATAATACATCAGTAAGCAAAAGCCATAATATCCAAGACTCAACAAAAACACCCTAAAGCTGTGCTCACCATTAATAACCACTTGTTTATGAGTTTATGAGTTAGATTTTTGAAAAAAAAATTATTTTTTTTAAATCCACTGTAAAAATCACCAAATGACTACTAAACCCCAAAAAAATACGTTGTAGTCTTGTCTATTTTTCCTCTTAATGTGAGCACTGTTGGGAAGAGGGTAGTGGGGTTAATGTCATCCGCCAAGAGCCCCTGAGGGAAAGAACTGCTCCCACCTGTACTCGGAACTCTAGCCCTGTACTCTTAAGAGTACCGACCTGCTGGATGTGGTTACTGCTCTACCGACATCTGTTACCTCCGCCATTTCTGTCTTTTGTACACCGGCTAGGATTAGTTTTGATAACTTCTGGTTTTACTAGAGGATATATATCTCTACAATCATACACATGTACTCGTGTACATATATCTTTTTTATTATTATTATTATTACTATTATTATTATTATTATTATTATTAGCACCGCGTCTTACTACCCGTTCGGGTTATACGCACTTACGCTAATGTGTAATGGTAGGGTGATTGTGAGATGAAATGGAGGACCTACAGTTTAACGTGGAATCCGAACCACGGTGGAGGCCTGGCATTCCCCACATTCACAAGATGTCTTGTCAGAGGTGAAGGAAGGGTTTGGTAATCAGATACATCTGTGCCAAGCCCGAGGATTGAACCCCGGCCGCCAGCACAGAAGTCTGACACCTTACCCCTAGACCGCCAGGTCACCATCTTTTTTATTATTATTTGAGGTATTTAACGTGCACTTTCTAAACCGACAATAATTTCTATGAGCGAGAGCGAAAGGTATTACCAATTTAGCCGGGAAATATATTTTCTCGCAGCTTCCAGGGTTATTTTACTTGCCACAATCGACATGGCAATGTGGGCTTTACAATCCCTCCAAAGTCAGGTGTACTACAGAATTTTTTTTATTTCTCAAGAAAAATTCGTTGACTCCAGCTGGGTTTGAACCCACAAAATTCGGGTACCGAGGTGAACGCCTTAGCCCATGACAACTGAGTTTGACTTAATTTGTTTAGTATTAATAATTTATTAAGTTAATAAATGTAAATGAATAAGATTCAATGTATATGAGTTTTTTTTTTAAATTTGAATGCGTCATACTACTTCTTAAGTTTATAAACTTATATTGTAGGACTCTAATTGGGTAGGAATTAGGAAGGAAGCACTATAGAGAGAATCTACCAGCATTTGCGTGGACGGAGAGTGGGAAACAATTTAGGAAAAGCCACCCTCGGTATACCCGGCCAGGATTCGAACTTTGATAACCCCAGTGAGCCTATCTAACACGAAAGCGAGAATTTATATTGGTTAGTAAAACTATTTTATCTTAGTCTCATAATAATTATTAATTAAATAATAGTAATTTTGTGTTGGGTGGATTTTTGTGTACATTTTTTATTGTTTTGCTTAAAAATGCGTTTTATTAATTTTTCGATCATTAACCTACTTCTTTTAAATTTATATTATTTATTAGCTATGGATCATTTTGTAACAACTGAATAAATAAACAAATTCATTAAAAATATAAGTTGTAGGGCCTTTTATAAAATACTCAGTTTTAAAATTAGTAATCTGCCTATATTGAGACAGGCTAGTTAATTTTATGAAATTATCAATGAATAACAACATTTTGTAAAAGAATGTACAACCTTTTTCGTGCTCATGTTCTGAAATATAAATACTTCAAACGCTGAAAAAAATTATACTTAAGTTTAAATAAAAATAATTATATTTTTTATATTTATGTAACAAATTTTCAGTTTGTTTTTAAATCAAAGAACTAGACATAAAACACCTGATTTTATATACAATTTTTGTAAAACTATTTAGCTAAAATTTATTGGTAATGTCTAGTTGTCAACCAAAAGTATATTTATTATTGAAATGGGTGTGCGAAGCTATTTACAATAGCTCTTTCAAATGGAAAAAAAGGGTTGTAAATAAACTTCTACACATATTTCCCATTAATTTATAAATCTCATAATTGTAATGAAGACGTAAAAAGAAGTAGTAAAAATTTTAGACCTAAAGAATTCTATTCATCAAGAAGGAAGGGTAAAAAAAATGAATAAAGAGATCCTCTAGTTAGTTTTGATATACAAGCATCTATTTTGAACATGTTATTTTGGAAGGTCAACATTTAATAGAAGTGGAATTTCTGTTTATATCGGTTGTAAATTACAAGTTACGTTGATCGTGTCATTTTGACGACCAATTTTGTATGTACTTTTACGAGTTGTTCCTTTTTTATTTTTTTAAATGTAATGATCGCTATAATATGTCTCCACTTGTGAAACAGGTATTTTGGTCAGACGTACGGTATAGCTTAAATAAGTTGAGAAGAAATATATACCAACTATTAGGGCTGTGCAAAGTTTTTGAAATGTTGGAATTCCAAGATCAAAATTTATTTCATATTGAGCTTAACACTCACAAAAACCTACGCATCTTTGAAACATTTCGAAGGAAGAGTACAGAGGAAAAAGGCGAGGGGGAGTCCAATTATAACACACTTTCTAGGAAGAAGAAAATTTCCGTATGATTGCTACAAGGAAAAAGGAAAGGCCCAATTTTAACACTTTTCAAAAAAGAATATTTCCATACTAAGGAAAACATTTGAAAAGAGAAAAAATCAAATTTTAACCCATCCTAAAGAAAGGAGATATGGTTAAAAGCGGTATGTCATATTTATATTAATTTAAAAAAATACATTTGCGGGGGTCATTTAAGGGCTTTTGAGATACTAAGCTGTCCTGGAAAAAGTGTGAAATTTGACTTCCCCCTTTTCCCTTGTATCCTATTGATATATCCAACTAAATATGACATATTTCAAAAGTAATCTATTTTTATAACAGCTACTAAACAGTATTTTAACACTGGATGGTGACTAAATGAACCTATATAAACTCAAATATGCCAGATTAATTAATATAGTGTCCTTTATTTATTTCTCTAAGCCTTTCTTTTTATTTAGATGCACCTAATGATTAGTTTAGAAATTAAAAAGTAGACTTCACTTTGCATGTTTCAAACTTCACTTTGACTTCGCTTTGGATTATTTTATTAATTCCTTCACACACGAATACCAACTATATAGGGTCTATTGTATGCTTGGCGTATGAACTGTTGTCATAAGGTTAAACTATGACGACTAAAACATTATATATCAAATATCCCTATGGTGTATACATCATTATAGAGTGGCCCATTGTTTTAAAAATAATTTTAATTTAACATCATTGCCTCAATTGATTGTCTTCAATTCAGGAAGGGTGAACTAAGGCTTCAATGTTTTATAACCGTTATGTTTATAAAAACAAGTTAATTTAAATCAATTTCGCTTATGTTTAAAGGTAGAGCACTACAATTATGTGATAAAAGTAAGTTATAAACATAAATATAGCCTCCCTCAAACAATTGAAGTCATATTTAATAAAAGGGTCACAGAAAAATATTTAAAAATAATTTAGTTTGTTTAGTTTGTCTCTGAACTAATGTAGTGTTAATGATAGTTCTCTACAAGTAGACGATGCCTTTAGCTCACGTGTAGATAGGCAAAGTGAGTTATGGACTGTAGTCCACTTTTCACATGACAGAAAAATTATTTGATCTACGTTTGTTTATCCATACGTCAATTCATGTTATATGCAGCTTGAACTTGTTATATATATAACCAATACTTATAAAATAATAATAATAATATAAGTGAAATATTAACAATTATGTAAAAAGACAAAAATCCTGAACGCCTTTTTTTATGTATGGTAATTAACGTAGCAGCATTCAAAATAAAATGACAAACGTGTACGCTCAACCTTAGCTGTATAAACTACATAAATGTAATAAAAACCCAGTTTGTATAGAGTTGTACCTTTTAAAATTCAACCTGGAAACCAAGTCTCTCCCTCCCCTCAAACCACTCCCATTACTCTACTAACAAATTCCTACTACTGCAATACATTAACATTGAAAATACGCTCTTTATTACAATTATAAGGAGCTTTCTCATAGATCGATAGGCTAGTTTATAAGTTACTAAACCCTCCTCCCCCTCCATTATTATTTTCAACACACATATTGAAGAATCATCATAGACTCTACCATAAAATATGAGTGACTATCGACATTTTTATGAAAAATAAATTAAATTTTCAAAATAAAATATATCCTATGTTACTCGCTGATAATGTAGCTTTATATTGGTGAAAGAATTTTTTAAATAGGTCCAGTAGTTTTTTAGTTTATCCATTACAAACAAAAAATCAATTCTTTCCTATTTATAATATTAGTGTAGAAAAGGCCCCTACCAAAAAAATACAATATATTTACAGTTAAAGTGATAACAAATATATGCATTTTATTTTATTTTATTATAAACATATTAACAATTATTATCTTATTATTTTCTATGACCACGTCTTACCCCCTGTTAAGGTTATACTCATATTTTATAGATTCTCTAATGAGGTAGGGATGAGGAAGAAAGCATTTTTGAGGTAATATACTCTCATTTACATGGAAGGAGAATGGGAAACCATTTACGACCTAACTGGGATCCGAGATCCGATCTCCCCAACAGGTCAGTCTAACACAAGATTGATGCCTTAGACCGTATGGCCACTTAAGCGTGTTTGGTTAGAATCATATGGCAAAAACTACATTTGTGTCTCTTAGACAAGTCAACTTTTTTTTTTCTGAAATTAAAATAATATTCGTTCCAAACGTTTGTTAGTTTGTTAGTTATGTTAGTTAGCATTAATGGGCATAAGAAATCAAGGTAAATATCTTCTGCTATGATCTTACTCTGATTAGGATGTCAGAGTTCTAATCCCGGCCAGATTCCAGATGAAATGTAGGATTGCTTTTACTGAATGGTTTTTCCATTTAACCTTCATGAAAATGCGAGTATATTGTCTCTAAAATTATATTTTCCTCTTTATTAACCAATCAGAAAAAAAAAACAGTTTTTTTGTCACGTTGTCTTTACCACTTCTGAGATATCGTAATATAATTACACTATTGCATATAAGTAAGGTCAGGGGAAAATGGTAAACCACCTACAATACCTGCAACCGGGACTCGATCCATGGCCTCCTTGTCATCGGCTTACAAGCTTGACGTTTACGTCTTTGTACGCATCAATGTAACTTTTATAAAACCCACACATATAAAATCTTAATATAACCTGTTAACCTTTAAGATTTAACATTTTTGAAAACATTCACTACCGCATTACAACATACTACGAATCATTAATTTGTAAACTCAAAACTTTGTTTAACTATCATTAATTAACTCAGCTTTCAATTTGCAAAGCCTTTTCAAAGACTAGTTTACCTTATTTTCTCTTTCACTTAAGTAAACAAAATAAATATACCTTCTTATCTGTTCTTAATTCATTAAAATATTACTATGTGAATAATATTTGAAAAAAGTATTCATAATAATCTATTTTTATCATTCTTCATGAGCCTAATAATATTAAATGTTATATCCTAATTTTATTAGGTTTGTCTTGTTAAAAAGGATATTAGCACAAAGGTTTTGACTTTCATTCTTTATTATATAAAATTAACTATTATTTTTCTATTTATAGTTTCCAAGCTTATTTAGTAATAGTATTTAGTTAAACTCTTTTTGATACCTTTTCATAATACATTGATTGATTTATAAATTAATTTAATTACTATATCTCCTTACTAAAACTTTAAATTTGTTTAAAAAAATTGATAGTCTTCTCCAATTTAAAAAAAAAATCATAGCTCAAATTCATAAATTGTATATTTCTCGAATATTATACAATTATAATTCGTACAAAAACTTGCTTTACATTTTCAAATGGTTTTCATATCGTTCATAGATAAAATTTAAGTCTTAATCTAATATGTAATTTTTAGTTGGTTAAGATACCATATTTTATATAAATTTATATTTTAAAGCATTTCATAGCTTTTATATAAAATTGTGTTCGTACTAACGTGAGCTTTCACAACATATATGCCATATTCATTTTTATATTTAATAAAATCAACGATGACAAATGATCATAAGTCATCTCGACATAATTAACTTTGTGTTTGTGTGGGTGTGTGTGTGTGTGTGCTTGTGTGTGTGTCTGAAGTAAGGATAGGGCTGGGCTTAGGATACTTTTGAGAAAGGAAACGAGTGCATAAATATGTGTATATATATATGGTTTTCTCATTTCCCCCATCTGAATTCATGAATCAAAACTTAAGGTTTTCTAACTCTCAAAAATGAAGCTGTATGCGCTCAGTGGCAGATTTAAAGATTTTGCGCTCCTAGGAACAATTATTGTATGCGGCCCCCCGCCCCTTACCCCCCTATCCCAATTTTTTTCCAAGGGTTTTAGAAGGTTTCGAAGGAAAGAGGTCTGGGAGGGAGGGAGGGCGAAGTTAGTATTCGAGAAAAGATTTCAACGAAAGAAAATCTGTTATGTACTGTACATGTCCTACAGTACTGTAGCTTGAGTTAATATTATAAGGAAAGGAAGATTGGACTGACATCAGTTACTAAGTAATTGCAAAGTACAGTTATTGAAAAATAAATATTGTCGTTATGACTTTAACTTCAACTATTTCAATAATGTTAGTCAATAATTTTTAAACGTAATTATTAAAATAAAAATAATGCTATCCAAAATGTGCTGCCCCTTAAAGCCGCCGCGCCTAGGCCCGTGCCTTGTGGGCCTATAGTGTAAATCTGCTCCTGTATGCGCTACGGTGCGGGTAACCTGCTGACTCCGAAAATAATTTATCTGCTTCATTTTAAACTTCCCCTGCAAACTCCAAAACCACCGTTCTTCTCTTTCTTTACTTTGTCTCCTCCTCATACCCCGCCCCCCCCCCCTTCCACTTTACCGCCATAAATACCTTTTCACCTTGGAAGCTCCATTCTCTCTATCTTTTATCTATTTTGACCACCATTCTCCTTCTCTCTATCTTTTAACCTATTTTCCAGCCCCCACTTCCAGAATACTTTAAGGCAAACTCTTTTTACAACATATTCTTATTTCAATTTAGTTTTCTTTTTCACTTATTCTAAAGTTGTTTTTAATTTATCTTTTCTTGTTTTACTATATTTATTGCTCTCTTCCCTTTGTCCCTATTTCAGTTCATGGATAACACCAAGCTCGTGTAGGTCTTAGCATGTCTTAAGAGCCCATCTAGCCCCACGTGTAACACCTAGCTCAGGTAGGTAATACAGCTCTAACCAGACGTCTTAAGAGCCCATCTAGCCTCACGTGTAACACCTAGCTCAGGTAGGTAATACAGCTCTAACCAGACGTCTTAAGAGCCCATCTAGTCCCACGTGTAACACCTAGCTCAGGTAGGTAATACAGCTCTAACCAGACGTCTTAAGAGCCCATCTAGCCCCACGTGTAACACCTAGCTTAGGTAGGTAATACAGCTATAGCTAGACCTCATAAGAGCCCATCTAGCCCCACATGTAACACCTAGCTTAGGTCGGTAAAACATCCTGGTGACTGACTTTACATAACTTGACCTAACTTATTAATATTAATCACATTTTTAGTAACATTTTTCCCTCAAATAGACAATAATGTTAGGAGTCTTACAACACAAAGTCTTACTGTTTCTACCATAGCTACAAACATGTCAGAACTTTTTTTTCCTATTGTATTTTTTTCTATCATTTATTTAATTAAATTAAATCAAGAACATTAATTGATGCGGTAAGTGTACGTAACAATAAAATAAAAAATAAATTGTTTTATTGTCTACATTACACACTTTCCCAACCGGAACAGAAATATGTATATTACGTTCTCTATAAATCCTAATAAAATATTTTAATTAGAAGCTGAGTACAAGCTACAGATATCAATTAACCGAACGCTTGACCTTCAACGAGGCATTGTGTTGCGTAGTAATTGTTGCCAGTTGAATCAGATTACGGAAGGAGGAGAGGGGGGAGAGGGGGGAGAGGGGGGAGGTCCGGTCGGTAAACGGAAACTTGCGTCCGGGTCTACCATTGGCCAAACAGGTACGAAGGGAAACCATTTAAAAATTACAAGTGTGAGAAAACAACAACAAAAAAAATAAATAGAGGAGGGGTCTTGTGAACATTTTCTTGTGACGTAATAATTAAAAATCAAGTGCCATGTCTTGCTCCTCCCACTGAAATTACAAGACCGAGTAAGACGATAACAATTCACTCCAATTTTTTTAATTGAAAGAAACTTTTAGAAACTAAAAACTTATTTTTTTTTTCGGTCAAAGTTATGTCAATAATACCATTTTGCTACTGTTATTTATATAGGTACTTATATAGTCCATCAAAAATGACAGCTTTGGATCACCTGACCTGACGTATGAGTAAGTGAAATTATAACTACTAATATTTCTAAATGTCTAATAAAGTTCTTTCTATGAAATTTGAACCGTACCTTATCCGTTGCATTCATTTCAATAGAATTACCATATGAAAATTAGAATAACTGTTAAAGGATATTACAATTACTTCTGTCTTTCCTTCTAGTTTTTTTTTCTTCTGATAGTAATCGATTAATTACTAAATAACGTTTCCGGTTTTAAAAAAAAACTAGAAGGAAAGACAGAAGTAATTGTAATATCCTTTAACAGTTATTCTAATTTTCATATGGTAATTCTATTGAAATGAATGCAACGGATAAGGTACGGTTCAAATTTCATAGAAAGAACTTTATTAGACATTTAGAAATATTAGTAGTTATAATTTCACTTACTCATACGTCAGGTCAGGTGATCCAAAGCTGTCATTTTTGATGGACTATATAAGTACCTATATA
Organism: Timema douglasi; assembly: GCA_901482245.1. Lineage (NCBI taxonomy): Eukaryota > Metazoa > Arthropoda > Insecta > Phasmatodea > Timematidae > Timema > Timema douglasi. The sequence goes on from CABEEJ010001872.1 coordinate 94,461, forward strand.
AATAACAGTAGCAAAATGGTATTATTGACATAACTTTGACCGAAAAAAAAAATAAGTTTTTA
>CABEEJ010001872.1:105351-121304 GCA_901482245.1 Timema douglasi
AAATTGGGGGGGGGGGGGGGGGGGGTATTCTCTACCAACACACTATCCCCTCACATCGCTACGTTATGCATTTATGTTGACAGTTTCGGGCGTTTGTGGTTTATGGTGTTCACACAAACTCTCATGTCACCTATCACATCGAGTAAAAAACGCGTTAACTCCAAAATAATCGAAATATCAGTAGTTCTAACATTGAAACCCTAAATAAATGAAGGCTTTAGTTTCATCTCAATATATCTTAGAAAATATTATCAAGGATTTGAACCCTAGACCATAATTTTCACGTTGTATTCTACTACCAAGTTATCCTAAAATCTGTAGCAGAGCAGATTTGGACCTGACGTGTTTATCGATTGTAATAATCGATTGAGAGAGGTAGGAAAAAGAGAGAGAGAGAAGTTCGATTGTGCTGTTGCCATTACTTGATGCTGTAGTATTCATCACGAATTGCCGAGGGTCGGGTGCATGGTTGTTTTAGGTCATTCCGTCGTTGTTGTTGTTGTTGGATGCTGCTTCATGTATGTGTGACTTAGATATAATACTAAACGTGTCATTGCCAAATAATGAGTGGGGAGGATGCACAAAATCGTAGTGCACAATTTATGGAATGTGACTACAAAGAGGAAAAAGGTGATGAGCTAACATGGCTGGTTTTGCAAAACCAAATTCTGCCCTGCCTTTTTCACGTTACTTTATTTTTATTTTTGTTATTATCATTGTCATCATCATTGTGTTGTTGATTTTTGTTTTTTTGTTTTTGGGGGTCTTGCTTTTACTTTTCACAATTTGATTGTGGAAAATCATAACACAGTTAAAAGACCTACGGCATAATATTTAATAAACATGTTCTTTTATAGACTCATAGCCAGACCTTGTCATGCAATATTTCAGTTAGTGACAATAAATCTATCAAGCAAAGATAAATAACTTTGAATTCTATTACTAAAATTGTTTAGGCCTATTTATTGTGCACCACATTTTATAGAATCTCTCTAGATATTTTACTGAATTTAGGGAAAAGTATAAGTTTTTCAGTGGCTAAACATTTCTAATTTAGCTATATATATACTTTTATAAAACATCAAAGCTAATAAGATAATGAATAAGTTTTGTTTTAATGTTGTTTGTTATATGTACAGGGTAGGGATAAAGAGAACGTGAGAAAATGTCAGTTTTTATATCAAAACATTGTTTTGGTCAAAATAAATAAAATGTGTCTCCAATTAGAAACATCTAATTTTCTTCACATGGTGATATCAACAAAAAAAATTTAAATATCTGTCAAGGATGCTATGGAATTTAATGACCAACTTTTTTTCTTAATTTAAAAAGTTTATCATTTGGTGTCTCTATGCTCATAACAGATATTCAATCCCCATGTGTATAAAATTAATCTCTGTTTCTACTGGAGCAATATTTTATTTATTTTGACCAAAATAATGTTTTGATATAAAAATTGCAAAAAACACTTAACTTTTTCTCAAGTTCCCTACATCCCCACCTTAAACCTGCTATCTATCTAATTCATATATTCTTACTCATTCTGACTTTTAACTTATTAAAATAATATGATTGATAAATAGATGTATCTTTACCTTGAGGTGTACAAATGTTAATCACACATGAATTTGTGTTTTTCTTTTCTCACTTATTTAAAGTATAGAAAATTTTGTGGGATTTAAAATAGTCAATTACCATATTTAATAAGTAGAAGTTACTTGAGCCAACTTTATTACTTATTCAATTCACTGGGTTTGTATATAAAACCAAATAATTTCAGACGATTTGTGATTTTAATTCAAATCTTCTATAGAAAGCTCAGCTACTTATTTATTACATTAGAAACACCCTCTTCGCAGCCGCATTCGCCAACTAGCGTAAATTAAATATATATATATATATAATACTACTACAACTTTGTTATTGAAATATTGTTAACGTTTATATCATAATCCTTTAAGTAAAAAAATTCACAGGGAAAAAATTGTTTTGTGGAAAAAAATCAATTTCTTTAGGGAGAAGTAGTCATTTTGGGAAATTCTCTTGGAATATTTTTAGAAGTTTAGGGCAAATTCGTTGTTTGTAAAACATTATTAATTTTTTTTTCGGTGAGAATTCAGAGAATCACTGACAAAATGAACCGGTTTCCATTTTATAAATACGGTCTGTTTGGCTTCTGCTTCAGGAAAGTTGGGATTTTGGCTAACTAATTCTCCATATGTACATCTAATGGTCTATTTATTGCCTTCTTTAGTTCTTTTACTGCTTTTTAAACTGCTTTAAGATTGCGGTCAGCGCAGCTGGAGTGCGGAATGGATGCTCGTTATATGCTCGACCAATCCGTGAAGGTTAGTTGTCATAGCAACCGATCCACGTTGCCAGATTTCTTGATGATCATGAGAATGCTTGCATAGTAGCAATGCACAAACACCCGCTATGTGGCAACCATGCTCCCCAGCCTACCCACCACGTGGATCCTAAAGCAGTTTTAATCGCAGTATAAACTTTATAGTGTATACCATGGTACTGTGAAGTTGTGACATTTTAATAAGTTTTATTGTGACAATTAGGTACTGGAGCAGTTCTTTAGTAAAAAAATGGCATACCAAAAAACCCTTCTATCTCCTCAATCCTTCGGTTTTAAATGATGTGGGAAAAAAATCGCGACAGTGGCTGAGTGGCCTAAGGAAATGGACTCGTAACGCATTTGTTTGCTATTAGAAAGGGAAGGTTTAATTTACGTGTGATTTATTATTGTGGTTTTGCTCATTCTTTTATTTTATCACGCGACTTGCTACCTTAAGCCTATAAGCATATATGAGTATTAGTCTAATGAAATAGGTCTGAGGACGTTATTTAAAAGTAGTTTACCCACATTTGCTTCGAAGGAGGGTGGGAATCCATTTAGAAAACACTCAGTAGACCCGATTGGGATTCGATTTCCACTATCCCCTTCTCAATCCTCTATTAATGCTTATTAGGGTGCACTTAATATAAATTATCCACGCATTACTCATTTCATATAATGATAGGTCGTCACTAGCCCTAGTGTTGAACGTACTAATTTTTTTAAAGGGCTTCACAAAGTGTTAGATTGTGTTCAGAAAAATGAGCCCATGTGCATTTTTTCATCTCTTTGGTTTTTATTTCAAAGTCAAAAGTTGATATCAGTCCTTCCCCTCCCCCTCTCCCCCTCTTCTAACTACCTCATCGCCCTTGTGGACTAAAGAGGTCCATGTTAGATCTTGATAAGTCACGCGAGAGAGCTGCAATATAAGAGGGGAAAAGAGGGGAGGTTATGCGGTGCAACTTTCCTCCCCCCCTCCCACTTTAACAACACTATATAGCGTTACGTGCGGGAAGCTGAAATTATGTGAAGCTACAGTTTCATGAGTGTGGCAATAGGTCGAGAGGTTGGTTAAGGGGTGTAAGATATTTAGAGGAGGGGTGGGAGGTAAGGGTTAGTTTTAACGTTTACAAAACGCGCTTCAATACTTAGCCGACATCTTCACGTCACGATATTCCGTGAAGCAAGGAATACTTATTGATTGTCTAGATATAATAGCGATTATTACTGGCTTTAGTTTATACTTTATAGCCACGACTATTTAATAATATATACTTTGATTAGGACTCTACAACTCAGGAAACTCAATATTTCAAAAAAATATCAGATTATAAATGTATATATATATATAATCAAATTTTGAATTTTAATTTGTTTTAGAGTTCTTAGACTGTTTATTGGTGTTTCAGATCCAACATATTTATTAAAAAAACACTAAAACATCAGACCCCAGACCAGGGGTTCCTAAACTGTGCATCACGACGCCCTATGGAGTCACCGATTTTTGTCCGGGGCGTCGGGACGATAAGGATTATTATTATTATTAGCACCGCGTCTTACTACCCGTTTGAGTTATACGCACTTACGCTAATGTGTAATGGTAGGGTGATTGTGATATGAAATGGAGGACCTACAGTTTAACGTGGAATCCGAACCACGGTGGAGGCCTGGCATTCCCCACATTCACAAGATGTCTTGTCAGAGGTGAAGGAAGGGTTTGGTAATCAGATAAATCTGTGCCGGGACCGAGGATTGAACCCCGGCCGCCAGCACAGAAGTCTGACACCTTACCCCTAGACCGCCAGGTCACCCTCCAGGAAAAACTAAAAGTTATAATGCATACTGAAATGTAACATGCAAGTTTTCAATACACGTACTCGTACATATTTTTAAATAAAGGAATAAATCATGCAAGAAAATATAACTTTTTCTTGTGAAAGCGCCCCCTTAATATAAGTTCGGGATTATAGTGCTATTTGAAAACTTAGCGTGACATCCGCAACTCTCTACCCTACAGTCTGAAATTGTACTCAGCCAAGGTCAATCAATTTAAAAAAATAATGGAGTACAAGGTCGTCGTAGGGGAAAATCTGACAGGTGAAGGGTGGTGTGATCCCAAAAGGTTTGGGAGCCCCTGTCCCAGAACATTCATTTAACACTTGAGTGAAAAGATGAATATTATTGTATATTGTTTGTCGAGGTTACTTGAAGGGTTATAAGGTATACGCTAAGTCACCGAGTCTTATTAATCATTCATATTTTTTTACAATAGTAATTGGACGAACAAATTAACGTCTGGTAGAGTTAATAATAATAATTATTATTATTAGCACCACGTCTTACTACCCGTTCGGGTTGTACTCACTTACGCTAATGTGTAATGGTAGGGTGATTGTGAGATGAAATGAAGGACCTACAGTTTAACGTGGAATCCGAACCACGGTGGAGGCCTGGCATTCCTCACATTCACAAGATGTCTTGTCAGAGGTGAAGAAAGGGTTTGGTAATCAGATAAATCTGTGCCGGGACCGAGGATTGAACCCCGGCCGCCAGCATAGAAGTCTGACACGTTACCCCTAGACCACCAGGTCACCCAGAAGGATGTTGAAGTAATATTTTTGAAGAAATGTTTTCCCACATTTGCGTGAAAGAAAGAGTGGGAAATAAAAAATAAAAAAATCACCCCTCAAAGACACTCGTCTGGGATTCGAACCCCGATTTACCATGTCACTGTTAATATAGTAAGACATGATAGTGGCGTGATGAACTATGCAACCTAAGATGTGGGCGTATCAATATTTTTTATGGATAAAGAAATAAATGACTATATTTACTTTGATATTTGTAAATTATTTTATTAATATTGATTTTATTATTTTATTAATATTGAATCTCTTGGTATTTGAGCGATTCGAGTTTAGTAAGAATCTAAAAAAAATATATCTCTAATATAATTATGAAGGACTTTGAGTCAGTAATAACAATTTTAAGCTATCGGTAATAGTAGTTATTTAGAATTGTGTATTTGGAAGAGTAACAAAATCACAAAAAAAGTACAAAAATGTATTAATATAATAAATTTACTAAAACAAATGGTACGGTGCACCGTTAAGACGTTTTCTCTTTTTAATCTTAAAATAGACATTTACTAAAAACTCGAAAGACTTGTAAATTAAAACAATAGGGCCATACATTGTTGTGGAAATACTACATCAAAGATCTTTAGGAACTAGGAACACTGTTAAAAAAAATTAGAAAAGAGAAACATCTTTGTTTACCAAAGAGCATAAGAATCAGATTTATTCTCAAATACCCGAATTAGAAAGTATATTATATTTGCTTATAGATCAGAAAATATAGATTTTATAAAAATATATTTCAAATAAAAAAATGCATTTTTTTAATAGCACTTCAATCTTACTTTGAAAAACTATATCGTAGTTCTAACACTAGCGGAGAAACGATCAAAATTAGAAAATGTCCCCTAAATAAAGTACGCTCAAAGTAATTTTTATATGAAAATGCGCGCTAGTCGTGTTGAGCTCTACTGCTGAAGACGGGGAGATCAAGGTTCTAATCTCGGTCAGGTGAACTTGGGGTCGTTTTTCCTAAATAGTTTTCCACTCTCCCTCCAAACAAATGTGGGTTCACTTACTCTAATTCAACCTTCTCAATTCCTAATCCAATAGCGTAATTAGTACTTAAAGCATATAACCCGAATGGGTAGTAAGACACAGTGTGAAATAATAGTAATAAAATAATAATATATGAAAATGAGAATACCCTTCTGGTTTAAAATAATAAACAGTGTCTAGATATAATATTAAATTAAAATTATTAGAGTACATTTTGATACAATCATTTTTTTCTGTTTTACCCTTCAGTAAACTACCCTTAAATCTAGGGTTGGAAATCAAATTCCTAAAACGCCTCGTAGGGCCTATATGAAAACCCCAGGTACCAAGTTTTCACTCAATTGGTAAAACATTTTCAACTCTAGCCTAAGGTACAGACAGACAGACAGAGGACATTTCAAACAGCTATTTTTTCTTTATTTCAAGAGGTCATGAAACGTGAACCTTTATTAAAGTCTTGAGTTCGATTTTTTTGGTGATAACCTTACTTTCTCTCCGAGGTGTTGAGAGAAAGGTTCTTCTTAGAAAAAAATCTGTGAAAATGTGACATTAGCTCATTTAAACATTCTATGAGATAGTCTTGATGAAAAACGGCTCTAGATTTATCCTTCCATTTTACAAATTCAGTAATTTGTTAACAGACTCATAACATAAATTTTTAAGATATTTCAGAACCAGCAGTAAGCTTTCCTCTTTACATTGAGATCAGAAGTCTAATTGTTTTCTTCCCCTTCTTTCTTTTTGACGTGACCAAGAGGGGTTGTTGGTAAAGGGTAAAAGGGAGTATAAGATTAGATAGAAATAAGTAGTTACAGAAAACGATACAGACCACTGTATTTTAAACTGTGTTCTCTGACAGCGATTGATACTTTCTCGTTGACCTTGAGACGCACCCAATAGTAATGTGCCTGTTCATCCAAGAGAAGAGACATTTCTTTTTTACCTTGATATGTATCAGCCTTACCTTGACGTATTACACTATGGATTTATCTTATAAGTTATAAGTAACGCCATAGTGGAACAATGAAAGGTTATCTTACTACGTTCCAGGGTAAACAAGGGGTAAATGTCTACCCCTATCTTTCGTCAACCATTAGTAAAAGTTTCACATTTTATTTCAGAGTAACTCCTCAGTTCCGGGAAGAGAACACGAACATCTAGTTGAACATTCTCACGCGATTTGAATTGTTCATGCTTTAAGAACAATCTTGGATCGAGATTTTCTAAACTAATAATCACTACGTAAATATGACGTGAGTTAAGGAGAGTCGGGGACTTAAGCCAGGTTCGTGGAAATAAATTGCCTCTGCTTTGTTGGTAGTTATAGGAGGTACATTTCTGTTGCCTTCTTTCCTTGACAAATTGCACTATGGGCCTTTCTTATAAGCTGTGCCATAGTGTAACCTGTCAAGTTAAGCTTTGCAGTATAAACGAGGGATACACTGAGATCGTGATGGGAAAACACTTTTTTTTAAGGCTTCAGATTTTTTTTTTTGCGCCGTGTATTAATATGTGTTCAGGTTGTACTCATATGTACTAATTACATTGAGTTTGATATGATAAAGGTTGAATTTAGAGGAAGTGTATTCACATTTGCTTAGAGGAAGAGTGTAAAACTTTTTTATAACACTCATTACCCTTGACCAGACTAGCCTAACACAAGTGTTACGCCTTAAGCTATGAGGCCAATTTAAGCAGGTGTTACAAAAGTTCCTAAAACGATTTTAAACCAAAGTCTATTCAACGTAGGAATTGTTTTCTGAAAGGCTTTTTTTCCCTACCAGAAATCTATTATATAGTGGGATATTGGTATGAAAAAAGACCTTCCAGAGAGTAATTCCTACCGTGAATGAAGTATATTTATAAGTTGAGTCGTGTGACTAGCAACCATATCTATTTATAAATATTATCAATATAAAGTAATGCTAATTATATATTAAATTGTTATTAATGTTGGTTGAGAGATATCTTGTGTTTTCTTAAAGGATATCTCTATGAAAATTATCTTGTGCACGCCATCTGGCCTGAAAGGTGGAAATCTTTCCTTGACGAGCTACACTACACTATAATGGAATAATTCAAGGTAAGATCAATGGAGGGTGAATTAAGATTGTTTCTCGAAAGCAATAGGGAATGTTTATTTTCTAAAAATTTATACAATATTAGCTTAAATATATGATGATCAAACCTCTATTTATTGATGACTTAATTTATTTTTATTTTCTCGATATCTTAACAGGTAGAGAAATTATAGTGAAACGCCAAAAACATTGAACTCAAAATTTAGATGAATCTTGACGTTGCGTGACCCCCCCCCGAATCCAATAAAGTTGTTTTTGAATTTCCGTCTGTCTGTCTGTCTGTACCTCCAATTAGAGCCTAAACTTTTTTACCGATTGGGCTAAAACTTGGTATCTAGGGATTTCATAGGGTTGCCTCGAGAGGTTTTTGGAATTGAATATCTAACCCTAAAATTGAGGGTAGTTTACTGACGGGCAATGAGAGAAAAAGTCGATTTTCTCAAAATTTGTTCTAAAGATTTTGATTAAATTTCATTTATAAACATTAATAAATATTCCAAACAAAATTGCTTCTTTCAATATTTCGGCAAAATTACTTTAAGTGCTCCGGTCTAATGCATACATTATCTTTTTTTATAATATCTCCTAAACTATTTGAAATATGAAATTACTTATCGTTACAAATATATAGGACTCTTTATAATACAAACATTTTATAAGAAGCATATTTTTATAAAACCAATAACTTTCAAGCTATACGTAAATACATATATTTTTTAACTTTTTGAACACAAAGGGTAAAAGTATTGCGATCGCAAAAGAAAATCTAACCTGAAATGTTGATGGATGTCGACGTCTCAAGATACTCCCCACCCCACCCTAAAAGGTAGTTTTTGCAATGACGCATGTCTGTGTGTCTGCTTAAACTTAATATTAAGAGTAATTTAAGTAAGGGCGAAAAGAGAAAAAAAATCAATTTTCTCAAAATTGACTCAAACGGTTTTGATTAAAATTCGTATCTAGGTGTTGATTAAGACTCTAAATAACTGTCTATTTTCATTTTACCATGAAAATGAATTTTAGGGTGCTTTACAGAAGCATAAACTTACGTATCTCCGCAACTATTTGAGATACTAAATAACTTATCGTTGCAAAATTGTAGTACTATTAAAAATAAATATAAGTTATTTTGAATATATTTTAATAAATCCAACATTTTCTGAGATATTGGCAAATATATTAATTCAATTTTGTGAGCTTTAGTTGTGAGAAGATACTACTTAAGTTTTAATGCAATAATTCTCCAATGCTATAGAGTAATAAAATATAAGTAAGTCTCTAAGTGTTTATGTTGTTTTTACTTAAACCTCTTAGGATAAATGTTTTTACAACAATGATCTATATCCATTTTAAACTCAATAGTCAATATCTACATTTTTTATTGGTAAAAATTTTTAAGTGAGAAATTTAATAGCAATGTGATCGCATGAAGATTTGCACCACCTAATAAAATGTCGGAAATTTTAATCGTAAATTGAAATTTTAATACGAAGTGTCGACCCTTGTGGACCCAACATTGATCTTTGTTATCGGTCCAAACATACATATGAGGACATTAATTCCTTAAGAACAAAATTATAACATTTAAAATCGGGACTAAAAAGAAGTTTTACATAAGTATAGTGCAATTTATGCTTGGGTTTGCTAGTGTATATTATTAAGTTTCACATATATTACAAGTTTTGAGTGAATGTCTCCATTTTCAAACAACAGAGCGAGAAAGTCCGTGCGGAGTTCCGTACCATTTATTTTTTTAAGCTTTTAACAACAACAACTACAAAAGTTAGCAATTTTCAAACTAAATATCCGTTTTTATTGAAACCTGCATTAAGCTTAAGCTTTATAAATCTTCCCTTACACCTCTCCCATTCCACTTTTAATCGACACCAACTTCGAAGTTAGAAAAGATCGTTCGCTCCACGAAGCAATCGACGTGATTTCGTTCGACGTTGGCTCTGGTATTCCATGGATTACCCCGTTACCTTTGAAAGCTTCGGTAATTAACAGTGTTGTAATTAGCTCTAACCTTGAAGTTTCTTGGTGACGGGGGGATGCCGGGGGGAGGGAGGGTAGGAGGAGGAGGAAGTGGGCGTGGAATAGGGCAAGGTGAGAAAGAAAGAGAAAGAGAGATGGAGTAGAGGAAGTTAATATTGATTTTTTATTACTATCTTGGGGGGTGGTCGTATACAGACTTTCTACTTGCTCCCTTTACAGATCTGAAACTTAGTAACTCACTCACGTGACCGGGAACTTTGGTTCAAACCAAAATGAGTTATCTTCGTGTTTGGGGGGCGGGGGGGGAAATAGATTAGTGTGGTCTTTTTTTTTTTTTTACATACACATAAAGTGTTAATTTTATAGTTTTAACCAAACTTTTAATTATTTTTGTCATTACGTAAATAATCTAACAAATAACCCATGTCTGTGGACAAATGGTCTAAGGCGTAACTCTTGAAAGAGATTAAGCTGACGATGAAGGGTGTATTAGAGTTCGAATCCCAGTCAGATGTAATGAGGGTGTTCTTTTATTAATGACTACCTAATTACACAAAAATGTGGCTACACTTCCCCTAAATCCAGTCTTCCTCATCCCTGACACATTAGAGTAATTAGTACACATGTGTATAGCCCGAATGGAAATTTATACGTGGTGGTATATTATATATATATATATATATATATATATATAATGAATAGATATTTTTTATAACGTACATATACCCGCCTCGGTAGCGTAGTTGGCTAAGGCGCTTGTCGTGTTGAGATTGACCGCTGAGGATGGGGAGATCGAGGTTCGAATCTCGGTCGGGTGAACTGGGGGTGGTTCTTCCTAAATGGTTTTCCACTCTCCCTCCACGCAAATGCGGGTTCACTTCCTATAATGTAACATTCCCAATTCCTAATTCATTAGCGTAATTAGTACCTAAGCGTATTACCCGAACGGGTAGTAAGACACGTTGCTAAATGCTGTATAACGTACATAATTAAATACTAGTTATAATATTTATAAAGGCCAATTATTGATTCCATGCTTTGTTCGTAACATGTTAAATTATTATAAAATTATGTTCTGGCTCCGAAAATATTTTAATAACCTCGAGGCAAAAAGTGCTTTCAAAAAGCATCCAATCAATAAAGATTGTTTGCAAGCAACGCATATTTTTAACAGGCATATATAACATATTTTTTTTATCTTCTTTAATTGTTTATTTTGGGTTTGTGTTTTTAGTTTGGGGATTGCTGTGTTTTCTGTTTTTACAGGGAATGCCAGTTTTTTTGGTCTATGGTTCCGTGTTCATTGTATTAACTTACTATGTCCCTTTGGAACGAAATTGGCAGGTAATCAAGCTTCAGTAAACACATGGCGTTATCAACCAGTAATCTTGACGTAACATTTTTGTGTAATTTTTCTAATGTGTGTGTTTTTTTTAATACAAAACATTTGAAATAACTTTTTTTAGGATGATTTAAAAAAAGTTAGCATGGTTTTCCTAATGTAACTGTAGATAAAAATGTTCCTAATCAGTTTTTCACAAGTTTTTTTTAAACTGAAATGAAATGATTGTAGATAACTTGGTTTGTTTTCCAGATATAAAAATCACACCTCTCAATAGTGTCGCTATGTGATTTTTTGTTTAACTTCTATGAAATACAATACCCAATTTTGTTTACGCTGGTTTCTCCACCCTCCCTCCACTCCCCCATATACATATACATACACGCTCCGTCATCTAATTATTCTTTGGGCCTTGTACATTTTAATTATGCTAATGGGGTAGGGATTGGAAAGGTCGATTTTAATTTTAATTTACACTTTTGTAAGTGTAAGAAGAGTGGGAACCTATTTTATCAAAACACACCCTCAACTAACCTTCTAGGGATTCAAACCACAACCTCTCTATTACTGGCAAACAATACTACAGGCCAAATTGAGGTGGAAGTGCAGGAAACTTGATAAAAGAGCAGTGTTTATTTTTAAAGTTTTCATACCAACAATTTTTAGGTAAAAAAAAAAATATTGTTCCAGTAGAATAATAGTATAGTTTTCTTCACATTGTGATATCAACAGTTGTTGAATATCTGTCATAAACATAGCGGCATTAAATGAGAAACTTTTTAAATGGAGAGAAAAAGTTGTCATTAAATTTCAAGACAACCTTGTAAAATATTCAACAATTCTTGGTATCACCTTGTGAAGAAAATTAAACTTTGTTTCTACTAAAGAAATATTTCATTTATTTTGAATTAAAAAAATGATTATTTATAAAAACTGCAAAAATACTTATCTTTCTCACGGTCCTTAAAACCCCATCTAAATGCTCTTAACTGCCATATAGAAACGGTACTAGTCTTACTGCCACGTATTCAGACTTCATATAATCGGTGACTGTCTCTTTTGATAAATTTTTTCCAACACATATACGATAGCAATAGTAAAATTTTATCTTTGTTGATCGATTAAAAACTACTTATTTTATAAACAGGCCTTCCTCTGAAAATTAAAATGTGTTATTATTAGTATTATTATTAGCACCGCGTCTTACTACCCGTTCGGGTTATACGCACTTACGCTAATGTGTAATGGTAGGGTGATTGTGAGATGAAATGGAGGACCTACAGTTTAACGTGGAATCCGAACCACGGTGGAAGCCTGGCATTCCCCACATTCACAAGATGTCTTGTCAGAGGTGAAATTGAAATGTAGATGAGCCTGACATTTATTCCTCATGATCACCTATGCTCGTCAACCATTTCGGTTACTAAACTCATGACAACATTTATTTAGCTAGAAATCAAACAATATTAAGTGTATTAAGTGTATGGGCACAGCTTAATTTCACGAGGCGATCATTTAACATGTTAATTAACTATTTAAATCAAGTAGACAATTTACTATTCACGTGGTTTCATGGCGTGTTGTCGTACAGTGGGAAAATAACGACAGCAAATCAAAATCGATTTTAAAGGCGACTGATGTGTAAAAATGGGATGTAATTTGATCCTTTACTAGGTTACAACTAAATCATCTTGTAGTGGAGGATCTTTGGATACCATAACTAATTAATGTTAATTAGTTTCGAAGGAATAAGAACAAGGAAAAATGTGAGCAACCCTTGTAAGAACGTACTTTTAAACGATTTAAGTTATCAAACTTTCTAGACAGGTATCGACCTGTGAACCCCCGACATGTAACTAATAGCGACTTTACCTTCGTTTCTTTCTTTTTTTTTCTCCCTCTATTATTTATTATGAAAATAAAAAATATCGTCTTCTTCCTTTCCGTGAAATGAAACCGCGTGATGGAAGGTCAATTAGAGCAATTCACTAGGGTTTAAGAGAAGCAATATTCGAAAAGATTTCCTCCATTTTAAAATCTTTCATTGATAAAAAAAAACACAAGACGTCAATATGGTGCTGATAGATGATAGCAATGATTTCCTATGGTCAAAATATCAAAGCTGATGTAAACATTTAGTTTATACTTGATACAAAATTAAGAAGATTAAGAATGCTTTATAATAATTTTAAAATTTAGTGATACGGTGCAACAGAAAGATTTTCTAACTCCTTTGTCTAAATTATAGCCAGAATTTGTAGGATATTTGAATAAATATAATATACTTTTTTTATAAAAACATAATGAGGGAAATAAAGATCGCATTTCATCAAATATTATACTTGAATTAATATACACTGTTACATAAACATACAGTATGTTCTGGGTTTTTTTCAGCTCCCCATTTCCTAAATATTCGCTTAAAAAATATATTTGCCTATAATTCGGAAAAAAATGATTAAGTTAAATATTATTTAAAAAAAAATTTTTTATTCTAACAGTCTTACAGCTCCGTCATTATCATCATCATCAACAACAACAACTGTTTATAGCTTGTGCCCGGGTCAGTTTAGTAAAATGCCTTCATCTTCCTCTATCATTCCACCATTCTTCCTCCTCTAATTGCTTCCCTTCTTCTCCTCTAACCTTCACGCTTTCAGTTATATGATCCTCCCACTACTTTTTTGGCCCCCATTTCAGTCTTTCTCCTATACTTCATTTTCATCATTCTCTTTGGCATCTTCTGTTTTTAATTCTTGCTTTCTCTAGTATTTTATGTACCCCCTCTACCTCAACTCTTTCCCGGATAGCTTCATTCCTATTACTTCATTCCTACGGTCTATGAAAATATAAGCTATATCGTATCTCAAATAGCAGTGTAGAACTTATCGAAATTGAAAATTTCCGCTTAAGATATGTTAGTTAACCTCAATTTCGTGGGTAAATGCTATGCGCTATACAGTTTCTCGAATTTTAATCAAAATTGTTTCTGATGATTCTGAGAGAATATCTTTTTTTTAACACCCTTAATATTTGGGTTTGATAAATAATTTTATAATTTCGTCTAGAGAACTGTATGAAAATCCTATACACCAAGTTTAAGCTCTCTAAGTAAAATGGTTTCAACTTTAGTCTGAAAGGGACAAATTGGCATTGCGAAAAACTATTTTTTTTTATTTCAGGGGATCATGAAAATTCTAAATCCACGAAAACCTCGAGTTAGAATTTTTTGAACGATAGCAATTATTTAAATATCCTCAATAGCTCGCGTTTAAGTAAAAATACAACATAGAAAAATAATTATACTCAAATACAAAACACTATTAAGCGATTTCCAATTTCAATGTAGTTACGTTAACTTAAATTGATCATCTATATACATGCTAGGCCTATATTACACAATAATATGATACTTCAATAAACAATATGAGCTTAGTCCGCTATTTCCTAACGAGAGTAAATATAATTATTATCGAGATGTACTCCACTACGATTTCCAATATTTTACAATGGTTCATTTAGATGAGAGGGTCAGGTCACGAAAATAAAAAACGAAAGTAATGTTGGTTGATTAAAAAACACATAGAGATTTAAAAAAAGTGTAATATAAAATGTAATTGATGTTTTTTAGCTGTATAATTAGTAATAACTGAGATGTTTTTATTGGAATTTTGCTATGAGTGATTCTGCTTGTGTATACTAATTATTTATTTACTATCAGTAAAAACCCTATATACACACTATATGTAAACACACTTTATACATTTATTATGTATGTGTATATATGTGCATAATGACAAAATTAGTAAATAAACTTGCACATTTATTGAACTAATCAAGAGTAGTATAGTAATTGAGAGAATTAAAATAATTGAGGCAATAGTTTAAATTAAAAAGTATTTTAATGCAGATTTTCGGACGATAATAAATTAACATTAAAAAAGATATGTTATTAATTTCTAAACCTATTTATACTCCTAATCAAGAGTTAGATGAAATAAAGATAAAAGTGTATATTAAAATAATTATTTTATTGGATTTATTTGCATTAGAACTAGGAATATTATTTAACTTCTTATAAAGGGTACCCTTCCTTCACCTCTGACAAGACATCTTGTGAATGTGGGGATTGCCAGGCCTCAACCGTGGTTCGGATTCCACGTTAAACTGTAGGTCCTCCATTTCATCTCACAATCACCCTTCCATTACACATTAGCGTAAGTGCGTATAACCCGAACGGGTAGTAAGACGCGGTGCTAATAATAATAATTATTATAAAGGGTAGATATATGTATATATATAATATAGATGCAGAGGGGATGATAAGATTGAGTGGACCTGTGGGAGATCGGGTGTAATGAGGTGGACTGGATAGAATTAAATAAATATGGGGATAGGGTGTAATGATATTGACCGAATAAAACTAACCCGAGATAGGAGAATAGGTGACATACTTTTTTAAGTTCTTAATGGAATTTCAAGTTTATAGTGGCGTAGAGTAGTAATTATATATATATATATATATATATATATATATATATATATATCATTTT
>CABEEJ010001872.1:121883-132224 GCA_901482245.1 Timema douglasi
GTGACCTGGCGGTCTAGGGGTAAGGTGTCAGACTTCTATGCTGGCGGCCGGGGTTCAATCCTCGGTCCCGGCAAAGATTTATCTGATTACCAAACCCTTCCTTCACCTCTGACAAGACATCTTGTGAATGTGGGGAATGCCAGGTCTCCACCGTGGTTCGGATTCCACGTTAAACTGTAGGTCCTCCATTTCATCTCACAATCACCCTAACATTACACATTAGCGTAAGTGCGTATAACCCGAACGGTTAGTAAGACGCGGTGGTAATAATAATAATAAGAAGAAGAAGAAGAATCTAATAAAGCAATATTTGTTTTCTTTTTACCCCTACATCCCTAGTTTAATCAGATTATTTATTTGGTAATTTTTGGAAGCTATTTTGCTAAGCAGTTTACATATAACTAAGCTTGACATATTTAACCGCTCTAAGCACTAACACACACATACATCAATGTAGGCCTACAAGCTAGTTGCCTGTGAGGCCTCTTGCTTATGTGTTTAGAAAACATTCCCTCTTCCTCTGACAAGGAAACTTTTACTTGCTTTTTTATGTTGTTTTTTTCCTGTTCTGGATGGACATATGCCACCACGCGGTCTTTCAATCTACAACCTGACAGGAAAATTCCTACATGACATTTTGATGAACACCAAATAACCTGAGCTGTAGATGATTTATAGTACGTTAAAAATAACTATTATATTTCAAATAAATAATGTTGTGACACTGTTAAACTACTTTAGAATTATTTAGGAATATTATGGTTTCTGTTTCAATCTTTTATATTTAAAACTCTCCGGATATAAAATAAATACACAAACATAGGAAATCTTGATTTGTCGTGACTTCATAGGTAGGCAAATTCGATAAGACGTAATGAAAATAAGTAATATTTTTATTGTTACTTTAAAATAGTGTATATATATATATATATATATATATGCAGACTACATACATACATGTAAAATCTCTCTATATATATAGATGTATATATACATACATGTAGATTGTAGAGTACAGTCTAATTTTCATAGGAAGGACCTTAACTGGCAATTATGCAAATTATCAGACCTACTTTAATGTATTAATACGTCACGTCATGTGATCTGAAGCTGTCACTTTGGTTAGATATTATAAATACCTATAAAATAACTCTAAAACAATAGTAAAATGTTATCAATGTTTCCCGTTGCCCTCAGAAAAAATAAAAGTTTGAATTTTCCTAAAATAAAATAAAGTCTGAAAGTAAATTAAATTAACTGTAATTGGGAACCGTTTCTGTGGTCACATGGCTTAAAGGCTTCATTCTAAATAGACTGGGACTGCCGGTGATGAGAAGGTCAGGAGTTTGAATACTAGTCGAATATATTTAAGTTTTTTTTTTTCTTAAATGTTTACTACACTATCTCTCTCACACGCAAACGCAAATACACTTTCTCTAAATTCAACCTTCCTTATCACTTACACGTTAGTATAATAAGTACAAATAGGTATGTTCTGAATGGGTAGTAAGACGTGGTGCTAGAAATAAAAACCCTGGAACAGAAATTTGGCAACGTGGTGACTATAGAGTCTACCAATATAATGGTTGATTTATCCCCCTTTTCTACGTCTTACTACCCATCCAGGACATCGATAGACTTACGCCAATGTGGTCGGGAGGAGGAAGGTTGACCTTAGATTAAAATGTACCCGCAATTAAGTGGAAAGGAGGTGGGAAAAAAAATTAGGAATAAAAACTTCAATACGATGAAGCTGGATTCGAGTTTCGGCCGTCAAATATTATAAGATGAGACTGACGGATTTATCCTCTTGTTCACCATTAGGGGTGCCGTTTTAAAAGGAAAATAATTATTAGCTTTGCTTTTATGAACTTCAAATTCAAGAATCTTCTTTGAATTGCAATATATATTTGAAATATAACTAGTCCTTTTTTGACCAATCTGCCAGATTTTATTTATGTATAAAAAAAGACTCATTATTACTGCAAACAACTGTAGACTATTTATAAAGATTCTGTGGGCATTTATCCAAAACGAAAATTTCATTGTGTAGTGGAGATGACAAAAATGTTAAAATAAAAACAAAAAATACTTGGCCACATTCCCTTTCTCACCTCAGGCCAATTTATATATGATGTTTCTTTGGAAAGAGGGCCTTAATTTATATATTGTGGATGTTTAGCTAGTCTTTTTGTAATCCTGTAGGCCTACATTTTGTTGTAAATATATGCAATTTAAAAAAAATCTCAATTTAATTTCTCTCGATCTCTTGGAGAAAGAAGTAAGTATTGATTGTAAAAAAAAAAAAAATTCTTAGCTCTGCGTATTATTATCCGTTCAATTTATACGCTTATGTATTAATTACGCTAATGGATTTAGGAATTAGGAATGTTATATTTATAGGAAATGTAGCCACATTTCCGTGGAGGTAAAGGGGAAAACCATTTTTGGAAAAACCACCCTCAGTGCATCCGATGGAGATTCGAACCTCCAACTCCCCGTCACAGGCAGTCTGGTCTACTGCGAGAGTGGCACGTTAGACCACGTGGCCACCCTAGCAGAATTAAACTCGGTATCCAGAGTTTTAAAAGGATCTCCCAAGGAGTTTTTAGAACTAGATACTTAACCTGAAGCTAGGGGTAATGTACTGTAGGACCAAAAGATAAAACATCGATTTTATTGACATACATTTTGACGCTTTTGATTATATTTTGTGTCTGTATTATTAAACACTAGACACAAAATGTAAACTCTCATTTTCCCATTAAAGTGACCTTGAATATACTTTTAGATAAGCTGTAATTTACACTTTGATCATATCCCCGCAACTATTTAAAATACGGAATAACATATCATTGTAAGGTTGTAGTACCTATAAAAATAAAAAACAATATAATTTGTATTTTGGTGACCTGGCGGTCTAGGGGTAAGGTGTCAGACTTATATTCTGGCGGCCTCAAGTTCAATCCTCGGTCCCGAAACAGATTTATCTGATTACCAAACCCTTCCTTCACCTCTGGCAAGACATCTTGTGAATGTGGGGAATGCCAGGCCTCCACCGTGGTTCGGATTCCACGTTAAACTGTAGGTCCTCCATTTCNGTGGTTCGGATTCCACATTAAACTGTAGGTCCTCCATTTCATCTCACAATCACCCTACCATTACACATTAGCATAAGTGCGTATAGCCCCAACGGGTAGTAAGACGCGGTGCTAATAATAATAATAATAATAATAATAATAATAATTTGTATTTTTTTATAAAAACAATAATAACTGAGCTATAATTTTTAAGGAGCACTTTGAAATATGAAATTGATTCTATGCTTCTTTGGGGACTGAGGTGTTCCTTTTCTTAATGTTTCTGTAAGAGTGTATATTATTTAATGTATGTTCTTCAGTGCATTGTTTCTGAAACAATAGAAATCATTTTGTTTCACAAATCTCGTTAGTTGCTAGTTAATGTATATATTTTAAGATAAAAAATACGTTTGTGCAGTGCACCATAGCCTTTATTTTTTAATTTTTTTAATTTTTTGATGGTATTAACACATTTTAAAGGCTTTTTCGGTATTTCCGGTTTATATTGAATTAATTTTTTGTTTATTTGAGTCGTGTTAAGAAAAATATTACGTTTCTTATTTAGTTAATGGTGATTTTAACTACAGGCGAAATGTTGGAAACTATATTTTCTCAAAGCTACTCAATCCCAATCAATTTAATCTTTCTGAAGTAACAAAATCCTTTCAAATGAGATGTATAGGATATTTTTTTTATATGATTATAGCGTAGACCCAAACATAAAATAGGCTATAATTTTTAAATATTTTCCATTCAAATACACATTTTCCCGAGGTATTATAAACTTATTCTTACTTAATTTTAATACAAACGCAACATTAAGACCTATACCTATTAATTTATAGATTTCATAAAATGAAAGTTATCACTGATATGATAAGTGTTCATTCCTTAGGGTAATTGAATCTGGAACGTAATTTAATAAATTTTAATACAGTGTTTGAAATTAATGTATATTTGGGAGAGTCACACACAATACAAAACTTATATATATATATATATATATATAGAGAGAGAGAGAGAGAGAGAGAGAGAAAGCCCTGCATTTGGCTACTCATCCCGGCTATATGCATTTTCACTATGTAAACGTGTCTTGGGATTAGGAAGTTTAAATTCAAGAGGAATTATACCATAATTTGTGTATGGAGAGATAATAAATCTATTTTTATTATAAAACACCCTCACTTTACTCGACCAGGATTCAAACCCCTATTTCACCATCATATGCAGTCCAGTCTATTTCGAGAATGATGCCTTAGGTTCACCCACTTAAGTGGTCGAATGGTCTAAGGCGTCCTTCTCGAAATATACTGGTTTGCCAATTACTAGGAGATTGTGTTTCGATCCCGGTCGAGTGTAATAAGAGTGTGATTTTTTTCTAAGTGCATTCCCACTCTCCACGCAAGTTTGGGTACATTTTATATAAATTCAACATTCCTAATTATTAAGCTTCTAACGTAATGAGTACATAAGCTTACAACCCAAACAGGTAGTAAGACGCAGTGCTGAAATAAAACGTGAGGATAAAAGAAAAAAGTGTGTATGTAATATGAAAGGGTATTAAGGGCGAGTTTATTAGGCATACTTTGTACCCCTCATGTGCAGTGCTATACTAAATACAAGACGACACATACCTAGACCATAATGCAATGGGCCAGTTTGGTGTATTGAATGGCCCATCACGTTCTGATATAGGTAGGTGTCATCCTGTATTTAGTATAGCACGCAGTTGAGGCGTACTCATTCTCACTATCAAACTGACCTTAAGATGTGATGGGTAAAAAGAAAAAAACACAAAAACACATGAGGTGTAAAAACTTGAGCGTACACATGTCATTTGAAACGAATTGGGAGTTAAGTTTATATTTAGTAGAGCTTGAAAATTATTTTTAGGATAGCAGGTGTGAACTATCACACACGTGAGTATGTAGGCCTACACCTCGAAACTTTTGAGTTAGTTCTAGTGTTAAAGGACTCATGATTTTAAATTAACACCTGTTAACTTTAATGACTAATTATATAAAATTAACATTTTTTGGCTGCCTTTTCTAAAGGTTTTGCCTCTTGTTTTTATTTTTTCTATGTAGTTTATGGAGTAGTTACTTCAGAGAAAATATGTTACAGATGAATACATCAAAGATGGTTGCACCTGGATATTTTTGTTCGTGATGTTCAAAGACACAGATGCGTGGACTCATTCCAAAATAATCGGTCAATAGAATGATAGGTATTTGAATTCTTCAAAGAGAGACAGGATCATTCCAGTTATGTTAAGGAATTAAATATACGCAATTTTTGTCATGTCAGTCACTTCAAGAGAAAAAAAGAGAATTTCAGAGATTAAAAAATAACTAATGCACGTGGATATAAGTCGCTTTTCCTAAGAAATCTGAATGACGACTACAAAATAATGTCTGTTATGAACTGTCAGAAACTATGTTACATAACATAGCAGATATTTTATTTATATATTCCATGATACACTATACTAGTTTTAATAATAAAACTGTAGGAGGTCTGAATAAAACATATCATCGACCAAGGAGACCAAATCCTTACATTTGTCTATCTTTATAAGGTTTGGATTACAGGGTCTTATAAATTCTCAAAAAGGGTACACAGGCAGTCGAGGCGAGCTTGCCCAAAACACGAGTTCAATGCTCATTTAAATAACAAAATACATTTTTTAATTACAAAAAAGAATTAGCATATACGCCCTTTAATAGTTCACTCAGTAGGTAACTGGTAAGTTTCTAAGATATATTGGTGACCTGGTGGTCTAGGGGTAAGGTGTCAGACTTCTGTGCTGGAGTCCGGGGTTCAATCCTCGGTCCCGGAATAGATTTATCTGATTACCAAACCCTTCCTTCACCTCTGACAAGAAAGCTTGTGAATTTGGGGAATGCCAGGCCTCCACCGTGGTTCGGATTCCACGTTAAACTGTAGGTCCTTCATTTCATCTCACAATCACCACTACCATTACACATTATCGTAAGTGCGTATAACCCGAACGGGTAGTAAGACACATTGCTAATAATAATAATAATATAATATATATTTACAAAAATGTAACCATGAAATATGATTTAAAATGTAAGATTAATGACTACGTAAATCATTAAAATGCTAAGAACACTATACAGCGTCTAAATTCCTATAAATGACATACTTTTATTATTAGATTTAATTTTGTTTTCTTTTACTTTTGAGGGAAAAAAACTTTTCCTTAAAAATTAAAGCAATTAGTTTCCAAAATACCTTATGAATAATTATGTGTGTTTGTTGAAAATCAAAATATAGCTTTTAAAAGTGGTATTAGGATGAAATAAGCACTATTTAGGGTGATGATATTATTATCTCATGAATAATAAACTAAAATAACATCGTATGGTAAAATAAACTATACACTAACATTATCTAAATCTAAGATCGAATCAAGTTGTTATCGATTAAAACTTGACTCCTAAAACCAATGATATATAGAAAATAAAACTAAACTTTTCAACACAAGTAATTCAGGGAATATTGCATCGTAACTTATCAAAACTAACTGTATCACTTTTTTTAAGTTATGCGTGTTGTACTTTTTTTGTTTAAGTATAGGAAATAAAAAGAAGAAATAGTAATAATAAAAAAAGAATGAAGTCACGAAAGCTCAGAAGATAGACCTTAACGCTTACGGTTCATGGATTCGTAAGTTAGATAATTATAGGTTGAGTTTCATTTTTGGATGAAGCTTCATAACCTAGTACGGTTTTTCTAGATCAATACTCCAGTTCCTACCCCTTACCCCTTACCATCCCCTTCAACAACAACCTCCAACTCTTTTTTTTTTTAATCTCTAGTTGCGTACCTGTTAGCTCACAAAAATGTTCCTTTGAAAAAGATAAATATCAATCAAGGAATGTAGGTCAATTGAAGGCGATATATTCTTCTTAATAACGGCATTTAAAAAGAGGTTAAGTTTATCAGTGATTCTCTAAGTTTAAATTATCTAGTTTTGCCATTTTTTTTATCAAATATCCATGGAAACGAAAAAGTAGAAGAATGTAGGAGAATAATTTGTGTGTCAAATTTTATACAAATATGTTGTCGATCTCGGTAAACTTGAGGTAAAGTTCTCGCCTCAAGACCCAATTTTTGTAAGTTCAAACTACAGTCGAGGTCGGTGGATTTTCTTGTGTGATAAAAATCCATACAACAATTTCCTTTCGAAGAGGAAGTAAAGCCGTTGGTCCCCATGACGGTTGTGCCATGTAAATTAACCCTGGAAGGTATGTGAAAATACCTTTCCCGATAAAATTTGTAGGGCTTTACTATTTATTTTTACTTTACATCGACACCTTGGAGTAGACAGTATTGTGTTCGTCAAAAGAATCGAACTCGATATTTTGATAAATGTCGACCCTTCATGACCCCCTGAAACAAAAAAAGTTGTTTTCGCAATGCCATCTGTCTGTCTGTCTGTCTGTCTGTACCTTGGGCTGGAGCCGAAACTATTTTACCGATTGGGTGAAAACTAGGGTTTTCATAACGTCCCCCCGAAGGGTATTGGAATTAGATATCCTACCCTAAATATAAGGGTAGTTTACTAAAGGGCAAAAATAGATAAAATTTATTTTCTCCAAATTTGTTTAACGATGTTGATTAAATTTTATTTCTATCAAAAAGATAGAAATTCACATTTGTTAATAAAAAACTGTATCTTACATAGAAGAAATTTTTCTATTTTTATAGTTTATCCACAACTCTTTGAGAAACGATGTAACTTCTCATTTTAAAATTATAGTTCTATTATCGATACAAGTCTTTAATTTGAAATGTATTTTTTTATAAAACCAATAATTTCTGAGAACTATAATAAAATATGTATACTTTTTAATTCAGGTCTTTGAAAATGAATTTTATTCTTATGCTTTTTGGTGGAGCAAGATGTTTCTCTGTTCTCAATATTTATATAACAGTGTTCCTAGATCCCAACATCATAGAATATGTTAGTAAGAGTGTTTATTATTTCATTTGTGATCTATGGTGAAATGTTTCTACAATATATAGACCCATAATTTTGCTTCACAAATCTTACGATTTTTTTTTTTGTAAATATCTATTTTAAGGCAAAGCATTTAAGCCAAAGTACATATTTATTACTTTTATTTTGACACTGATTTTTGCTTCTTTTTTTCCCTATTATATTTGGTATCCATAATTATATTTTTTCTTACAAGTCTTCTTAATATTATAATTGATTAAAATAATTTATATAAGCTACCAATAGTATTATTATGAAAATTATTATAAATTAAAATCTTGATTATTTAAAATTATAAAATTTAAACTTGAAATAGCTTCTTGAAAACCAATCGCCCCTCCCTCTCCACTTCCCACCAACAACAGACCCTCGATTCGTCTTGAGTTTGGGTGCATACAGTAGCCCCATGGCTTCTTTGGTGCTGACTGACAACTCACAGCTGACTTCTGACAGTCATCATTTAGGTGTATACCTAAATTTTGACTCTCAGAAGTGTCAGCTGCTAAACACATGTTTTTGAAGATCATATGGTTCGGCGTAGGGATACATAATTTGGTCTGGTAACTTTTCAAAGTTGCCACTCAGCACCGAAGAAGCCGTGGGACTACTGTAGTAAAACTCGCTTTGCTCGTTGGCGTCTTCAGCCCCTAATCCCGCAGTGAGCTTTCTTTGCAAGTGGATGTAAACTAATGTAATTCCAGGGCCGTTTTTTGATAGTTCTTACCGTTTAGCCACAATAGACCGCCAAAGAAATATCAGTATCGACTCTAAAGTTGCTCCAATACTTTAAATTTGTTCCAGAGGTTAAAAGTTATATTTTTTAGCTTTTTGGAATTTTTCCTTTAGTTACAGGCTAGAAGCTATAAGTTTGCCAAATTTCAAGTTTCTAGCTCATCTGAAAGTGGGTAAACATTAATGTCAGTGAGGGAGTCAGCCATGTGGCTTTATAGTAGTATAAATAGATAGGCTTACATCATTTGAATTCCAGTTAGGGCAAATTTTTAATATTTAAGTAATTACTGATTCAAGAAATTAACACAAGAAAATTTGTTAGTGCACCAATGACCAAAGCCACCTTTGTCGCTGGCCGAGTGCTCTAAGGCGTTAGTCTCGTGTTTTACTCGATCTTTGTTGAAGGTGAGTTAAGATTTAGAAACCAGGTCAGATGCAAAGGGGTATGGTTTCTTGCACACCATTTTCATTGTGACTTTTCAATCCTCTATTCACGCTAATGTAAGTGGATCTCCTTTAAACTTATTTTCTCATTTCTAATGCGATTCTAAGGGTATACACGGGAAAAAATTTGGAAAGTCTAATTTTCAGCTTAAATTGAGCTAATATTTTATTTGGTTTGGACAATAATTAGATCTATCTAATGCACTTTATCATATTTAGATAATTGTATAAATAATTATTTGATAAGGTCTTTCGAGGGTCTTAGAAATAAAAGTTTTCATAAGAAGTGTTTGTAGTGTAATTAATTTTTATTTTTTCCTGCCCTTTGTATGAAATGAGCATGAAACATTTTTTCACACGCTGAAATTATTACATCTTACGTTCTTTTAACACCCAAAAAACAAAATTTTCAAATCTGATTGTCTCCCAGAAACAGTGTTGGTGGTCTAAATAATCCGTAACAGTGTCTCCCAATCTTTTTCCTATCACGAACCCCCTTAATACAATGTTAACTCACCACCATAGCCCTTTATTAATGACCCCCACTATAAGAGCTGAAATTTAAAAACCACGCCCCTATTTATAGAAATATACGTAACCAATTTTATATTAATAATATAAAAATAGATGTTGTCAGACAGTAGGCCTAATGGGATATACAAATGTTCAGGCCAATTTTAAATACATATTTTATATGGTGTGAAAATACTAACTAAAACAGCTTAACACTAATATTGCGTTGCGGACCCCAGGTTGGGAAGTTATTCTCTGAAACGCAACGTGAAAACAATCTCGCCAACCAGCTGAGGCCAAGGTTCTGTAAAATCAAAGTAGGTGGAGCGTCGGTTGGGGGACTGGGTTTTAGGTTGTAGGTTTCAGCGTTTTGGACCCACAACAACCGTTAGGGGACTCCACCCACCCACCCCCCCTCTCTAAAATTTCAACCAAAACAAACTTTTACCTATAAACTTCTACCCTCAGGGAATACGGAGCGAATATGAAATACGATACGATCAGAAACAACCCCGACTGGGGCAGTAGTGTAGCCATTAACTC
>CABEEJ010001873.1:0-47852 GCA_901482245.1 Timema douglasi
GGTAGTATGTATTTAGGCGGATCAATTTGTGATATTGGGTTAGGTGGGGAGCAATTGTACAATACGAAGCATTGTATTGTTACACACTCCATATTAACGCCAACATTGTTAAATGGATGTTAAGTGTGGGTTTGGCAGGAGAAACACAAACGCAAGGTGAATGCGGTTGGAATGAGATATCTATGAAATTGTTGTGGAAACACCCGTCTAAACAGAGACAGTAATGAATGAGTGCTGAAGGAGTGAGGTTTGAAAGAGAATCCAATGGGTCAATGTGTAAGAAGAGCCTTACGTTGGTTTGGGCATTTTGAGAGGATGAGTGACTTTAGTGACGGAAGAGAGTGTGGATCAAAAGGAAGGGAGAGGCCATGTAAGACGTGGCTAAACGCTGTAGACAAATGTGTGAAAAGGAGAAACATTACGAGTTTTAAGAATAAAAGAGCATGTGTAACTCGGTGTATGGATGTTGTTGAAGCGAGGGGAGTATCCAAGGATAGGGAAGTGTGGAGAAAGTTAGTGACGATGGATTAAATGCGGATTTGTTTTCTGAGACATGTGCTTCTTTTATTGCTTACCCCGCAAAGGAACAGCGTGATTGGGTATATACTCTTATGTACGTCCCCCAAGTTCATTCTAATGTTATCCTCCCATCTGCGTCTAGGTCTTCCCAATTGTCTCTTCCCATTGGGATTAGCCTACCAGTCAGTAACCTGAACCAGGTTCTAAAATCTCCCATTCACACTTAATGTGCTGCCCACCGTAATCTGCGAGACTTGGTTATCCTAACGATGTTTTGTGATGAGTACAGGGTATGTAGCTCAAGATTATCTAACCTCTTCCCCTACCCAGTAAACTAATCCCTTTTTGGACCAAAGATCTTCCTAAGCACATTGTTTTAAAACACCCTAAATTGATTTTCGTTATATAAGCTAAGAGACCAGGTTTCACGTGAACCCATAGAAAACAACTGGTAGAATTGTTTCGTATATTCTGAGTTTTACATTCTTTGAAAGCAGGCGGGAGGTTTATAACTAACTGACCTAATAGTATATTCATTTCCCAACTGTATTATTTTCTTAATTTCCACTCTAATATTGTTATAGCTAGTTAAATTTTTCCTAAATATTTAAACTCCCTAACCCTGTCAAATGATATGTTGTTCGCAGTAATATCTAAATTATCGTCCTCAATCTGTGTCTTTTCAGCCTTCACTTCTATAACTATTTCCTTGCTAGCCTCCAGTAAAATGGCTGCATTTCTTGCTACACCTTCATTACGATTGCACAGTAAAGCTAAATTATTTGTGTATCCTATTAGCTGCATTGTACCGTTTAACGTCAACCCTTGCCTACTCTCCTGCATTACCATAATAACAGGTTAGATTAGAAAGTAATGAGGAAAGTGCATCTCCTTGTTTCAACCAATCATGTATTTCGAAAGTATTTGATAAGTACCACTAAACCCTTACCCTGCCCCGCGTAACAGTCAAACATACCTCAATTAACTTGACAGATTTTTATGGCTATCCCAAACTTAGATAAAATTTCATATTAAAAAAAACTTAATCATAGGTCTTTTAAAATCTATGAATAATTGAACCATCATGTTGTATTCTCATTTGTTTTCTAATATTTTCCGAATAGTAAAAATCTTATATTTGTTGATCTATTTCGTCTAAATCCACACTATGACCCCAGAGGGAAATTCTTGGAAGATACAAATATATTTTTTGTGACCAAATATGATACAATTATTGATAATATCTCCCATAAGTGACAGATTCATATAACATGACTTGACATATGAATGTAGATCTAGTACATGTTTTAACAGCCATAAGGCATTTCCTATGCAAATGAGAGTGTAACAACACTTTCCATTACACTCTAAACCAACAGGGGTCGGCAATTGGTCCATATCGCGGCTATCTTCAGTCGAGCGCGTAGTAAAACTACACCGTCAATAAAAGTCGAGCTTTGAGTCTTTTAAACTCAAAAATATGTCAAGTACTTCAAATAATAATTAAGTACGACCAAGTTTCCTTGATTAATCATAGCCGGTAATGTTACAAGAAATTTTAAAAGTTTATCATAAAAAATTACATTTTATTTATTCAATATTTTTTATATAAAGTTAGAGACATAACCATTTGAGGAGAGATTGAATTTAAGGAATACATAATATGTACAGAAAAAAATCTAAAGTAAAGTAGAGAAATGAGGAATAATCATGGGACCTTTGATAAGTTTAGATAGGTACACAAAAAAGTTTCTTACCCCTGGTATAGAATCTAGATAACAACATTGTAAGGCTATTTGAAGCCATGGTAAAGTTGTCAGAAAGGAATTTGTGAAGCTTTGTTACGTTGCTAGAGAACAAAACACCACCAATCACCGAGTGAACCTAATCAGTGGTAACGGGAACTAAAAACTAGTTTCATAATTAGACTGGGTACGTTTCAAGTGCAGTGCTATACTAAATACAGGACGACACTTACCCAGACCATAATGCACTGGACCAGTTTCATGGACTGCGTACGCCTCCCAGTCTCGCATATGAAACTAGCCTATATCATTCAGTCTTGTTTTTCCAGGGATGAAGATGTCGGGGTTCAAATCCTGGCAAAATGTACTGATGGTATTTTCTTTCTTAAATGGTGTACCACTCTCAACCTACGCAAAGGCTACTCATGGCACGGATGAGGGTAAACGTTTGAGGAAAAGAGTTTTTGACTGTCTAAACTCTCTTGCGAGCTTATTTATTTGACCATTATTTTGCTCTATATTCATATTTATATCTCTCGGTAAATTGCCTTTTGCTTATATTTTCCATTTGTACTTTCTAATCGACAGTAGTTTTAATTCTCTCCCCCATTGCCTATTACTGATGCTTACCTAACATTCATAAAAGTATCAATCTTCTTAACCTCAACTCATTGACAAAGACAGTGCCCTACATTTCCTCAAAATTACGTCACAATTCTTAGACAGTGAGATTATGAAGAACATCATCCTAGATTTATTCAATGTCAAATCACAAATCATCGCGACGGTACAAGATTTAAACAAGATGAAAACCAG
Organism: Timema douglasi; assembly: GCA_901482245.1. Classification (NCBI taxonomy): domain Eukaryota; kingdom Metazoa; phylum Arthropoda; class Insecta; order Phasmatodea; family Timematidae; genus Timema; species Timema douglasi. The sequence continues at coordinate 3,081 of CABEEJ010001873.1, forward strand.
ATCAATTACACCTTCTCTTTCATATTACTCTTATTCCTGTTATAATTTCAAATTGTCATTCAGTATTCCCTTTGAAGGTTTAGGAAATCGCACCTTTCTAGCTGGACACAATCAAAGAAAAGAGAGAAAAAAAGGAAAAAAGGAAAAAACTCTTTCAAGTGACTCTTGGATGCTTTTCCCCGCTTTCCCGCCCTCTTCTTTTCCTTGTTTCCCCACCCTCGAGTCACACCACTTACACTTGCCGCTGATTGTGAAAACCCCGACAAACCTTTGAAGTCGTCGTTGAAAGTTGAGACCGCTCGAATGGTTTGTCATGCTCTCCACACAAAAGCAATTGCAATTTTTTGTTTTGTTATTGAAGAGGCAAGGTTGGTAGTACTGTATGTCGAGGCGATGTATCCATCCAGGTGTGAGGTAAAGATCAAAATAAAAGTAGGGTTCAAAACAAAGCGTCAAAAGAGTTATTTTAATCTGGCGGGAATTGTTTTTCATGGCAGGAAATTTACATCTACTAACAAGTTCCAATACAGTTGGATTATATCTGACGCCCCCAATTTGGGCGATTAAAAGCGTCGCGTAATGACCGGTCGAATGAATTATAGTATTCATGAATATGAAACAAGAAACTGCGAACAGATAATTCGTCGTTTGTTGGGGTGATTATAAAGTCTGGCTCATGTCCAACAAATTTAGAGTTTATGAAGATTTAAGGCTGTGCCTACCTTTTTTGATTTTAATATTAACGTTAACATTGTATTTCAAATTTGTGGGGAAATCGTTGTACTATCTGGAACAAATATTGTTGGAAGCCTTCAGGTTCGGCCAGACTGACAAGCGTGTGAGCGAGCGCGCAAGCGACAGGGTGGCCAAACTGGCGAGCGAGCGCATAATTAGCATCTTAGTTCATCAGAGAAGATGTATCTGTCAAAGACACTTGGTATATCTCTGCTCCTCAAAAATTCTTACAACAAATATTGTGTATTTATAAAAAAAGAAAAAAAGTAAAAGTGCATCCAATTAATAAATTGGAAAATGTGTATGGTGAGTTCCACCATCCATACAGACAACTGATGACGCAGCAAACCCACGTAGCATCCACTTCCTTCCGTGACGTAATTTTAGGAGCGTAAGGGGGGGGGTCAAGTAGCCAATGACGAGACGATTCGGTAGCATTGCAAAAATTTTTAGTGTACTGAAGTGTTTTAAAATCAGATTAGCCGCACCAGTGGTGGAATGGTGCGTTGCACTCAATAGCTGTTGACTGGGAGGCAAAGGTTTGAATCTTGGCTCAGTGAACTGAAGGTGATTTTGACAACTTATTTATTGTTGGGGTTTTTTTCATATTCTCTCCAAACTAATGGTAATTCTTATTTGTAAAAGCCTACTTTGATAATATTGAAGTATTTTAACATATAAGTTTTACATGTATATATATATATATATATATATATATATGTGTGTGTGTATGGTTTATGATATTACCAATTAATATAGGCCGTTAGTAGTAAGTGTGCTAAACCTATAGTAATACAAATGTAAAAATGAGAAGTTTTCCTAGCACTCAATCAACATACAATATTGCCTAGCGCCTGTAAACTAGACTGTACCGGGTCGAGCGCGCGCGCACGAAAAATAGAGCCAGTTCTATCTTTCAAGCGCGCTCGCTCAGTCTGGCCGCCCCCTCACACGTTATTTTCATAGTTATATAAACCACTTTGGTGCTTTTATTGAAGTTTTTCTGCAAAAACCCTAAAACTTCAATAAATGTGTGTAACATTTTTATGTAACAATGAAAATATTGTCCCCTGCTTTGTTGTTTATTAGAAATATGAACTGTTCATTTCAAAAACCGAAGGTTTTTTCCCACAAAATATAAAATGCTAAAGCGAATGTTAGCTTGGTAGACGCGTGCTCAATGTAGAAGTGCTGGGAACGCCAATTAGAGACAGTATTTTGGCAGATTTTATATCAAAACTTTTTTATCAAAATAAATAAAATATTGTCCCAGGAGAAACATGAGTTTTATTTTCTTATCATGATGATATTAACAGCTGTTGATGAATATCTGTCATGAACATAGCGGCACTGAATAAGAAAATTTAAATGAAGAGAAAAAGTTGGCATTAAATTCCAGGGCTCTCTTAACAGATTCTCAACAAATTCTATGAAGCAATATTTGATTTATTTTGACTAAAAATATTTTGAATAATAAACTGCCCTTTTCTCACGTTCCCTACATCTCCACCTTCAGGAGGAAACATATATTTCTGAGATAAGTTGAAGAATGTAGACGTTTAAAAATCGTGCGTTATTTAAGAGTCCTCTAAACCTATGGCTAGTACCTAACTTAGGTAAGTGCACGGGCGTCATTAGTGGGAGGGGACTGGTAGGGGGCGGACACGTCCCCCTAATAATCTACTTGGATATAAAACTTATAACCAAGTACTGAATTTGGGAAAAACTGGTTTTCACAGTCGGGATAAATCAATTTCAATATTAAAAATGCTAATAAAACATATTTTTGTTGATAATATAACTTCGTAGGCCTATATATTTTACTGCTTGACTTCTCAGTTGACAATGACTGGTACTTCACCTTCTAAGTTCCGAGAATCATTAGTAAAACTATCCAGTTATTACAATATTTGTCCTGAAAATAGCTTTTTTTTCTTTCCAAACCCTCCGTTTTCCTAGAAGGAATCTCCTTAGTGTTTTCTCAATATTTTCAGTGAATAGTTCCAGCCTGGGTTGACAAGTCAACGGGTTTCTCCCTAAATCTGTTGATTTTCAGAATTGTCACAAAATAGTTTTATTTAACCAATCCAATCTTTCAAAACATCGTGCCCTGCTGTTGCGAATGCTACCACACACATCTTAGTGATGTAAAGTTGTCAGGGTTTTAGGCCCTTAGCTCTCAACCATTTTATTATAAAATTATATTAGTTTGCCATTGTTTACATATTAATACGCTCAAGATACTGAGAGTACTAAACTGATAAATACATTTTTCATTTCCCATTCATCTAGGCCTAATTTAATTATCTTTATTACTATTAAATTGTTAATTATATGAAAGTGTGGGGTTATATGGTAATTATAAGTTATGTAAATCACAACCAAAGTTGTAAGCAATATATGTTTTAAATTTCAATTCATTAACTTCATTTTCAGGCCTTTAAACTTTTAATATAATAGTTTTTCATTATTAAAAGTCTTTGTTGGAATATTAGAGTAATCCAAATGTATTACTTTTACTTTTCATTTTAAGCATACGCTATGTATTAATAGCTGAACCCGGAAGCTGGCAGATGCACCTGTGGCTTGCACGTGTGGTCTTTAAGAGGAGGGGGAGGTTTTGGCGCGGACTCCTGGCCAATCAGCACATTCGATTTAGCGTCTGTGTTTGATCCTATGTGGAGCGAAAGAATCAGACGAGACACTGGCCGGTTAGCACGCAAACAAGGAAGACCTGTATTCACAAAGTCCTTTTCGTAACGTGTAGAGATAGTTTCGAGATGGGTGAAAGGAGAGGTAGACCAGGTGGCTAAATAACCACTACCCTAAATAATTAATCCGTATCAATGTCATAAATAATTTGTTTCTATAATTGGTACCAACATGTATAATATTCAGTTAAAATAAAACTTCAAATTCTACGCTAAATAGTATCTCTTTAATCGGCTGTATACATCTACCCCCACCATTATCTATATAACCCCGAGATGCTCTACTGGAACATACTGACTGCCGTGGACGACACCGTATGATGAAGAGAAGCAGGTGATAATGGGCGACTAGGTACAAAATAGCGTCCAACGGTGAGGCTGGTTATCAAATTCGCTGACAGTGTGGCTGATTGGTTACAGTGAGCAGAATTTGTTTTCTAATGTCGAAACGTTAATTCGTCACCTACTTGTGTTTCCAAGTTAATCTTGTGAGTCAGAAATAAGTTAAGTTAAATGCGTAGACTAAAATCCTAACTAAGCCCTGAGTGGCTCGTACTTTCACCAGTTACCACACTCATGACTCATTACAACAACTAGTGAAAGATGGCCCTGAGTGGCTCGTACATTTCACCAGTTACCACACACTCTTGACTCAATACAACAACTAGTGAAAGATGGACCTGAGTGACTCGTACTTTCACCAGTTACCACACTCATGACTAAATACAACAACTAGTGAAAGATGGACCTGAGTGACTCGTACTTTCACCAGTTACCACACACACATGACTCAATACAACAACAATTAGTGAAATATGGCCTTGAGTGGATCATACTTTCACCAGTTACCACACTCATGACCCAATACAAAAACTAGTGAAATATGGACCTGAGTGACTCGTACTTTCACCAGTTACAACACTCATGACTCAATACAACAATTAGTGAAATATGGACCTGAGTGACTCGTGCTTTCACCAGTTACCACACACTCATGACTCAATACACACATTAGTTAAAGATGGCCTTGAGTGGCTCGTACTTTCACCAGTTACCACACTCATGACTCATTACAACAACTAGTGAAATATGGCCCCTAGTGATTCGTACTTTCACAACAACTAGTGAAATATGGCCTTGATTGGATCATACTTTCACCAGTTACCACACACTCATGACTCAATACATCAACTAGTGAAATATGGCCCCTAGTGATTCGTACTTTCACCAGTTACCACACTCATGAATCAATACAACAATTAGTGAAATATGGACCTGAGTGACTCGTACTTTCACCAGTTACCACACACTCATGACTCAATACACCAATTAGTGAAAGATGGACCTGAGTGGCTCGTACTTTCACTAGTTACCACACACTCATGACTCAATACAACAACTAGTGAAAGATGGCCCTGAGTGGCTCGTACTTTCACCAGTTACCACAATCATGACTCATTACAACAACTAGTGAAAGATGGCCCTGAGTGACTCGTACTTTCACCAGTTACCACACTCATGACTCAATACACCAACTAGTGAAAGATGGCCCCTAGTGATTCGTACTTTCACCAGTTATCACACACATGACTCAATACAACAACTAGTGAAAGATGGCCCCTAGTGATTCGTACTTTCACCAGTTACCACAAACTCATGACTCAATACAACAACAACTAGTGAAATATGGCCTTGAGTGGATCATACTTTCACCAGTTACCACACACTCATGACTCAAACTCAATACATCAACTAGTGAAATATGGACCTGAGTGGCTCGTACTTTCACCAGTTACCACACACTCATGACTAAATACACCAACTATTGAAAGATGGCCCTGAGTGGCTCGTACTTTCACCAGTTACCACACACTCATGACTCAATACATCAACTAGTGAAATATGGCCCTGAGTGGCTCGTACTTTCACCAGTTACCACACTCATGACTCAATACACCAACAATTAGTGAAAGACGGCCCTGAGTGGCTCGTACTTTCACCAGTTACCACACACTCATGACTCAATACAACAACTAGTGAAATATGGACCTGAGTGACTCGTACTTTCACCAGTTACCACACTCATGACTCAATACAACAATTAGTGAAATATGGACCTGAGTGGCTCGTACTTTCACTAGTTACCACACTCATGACTCATTACAACAACTAGTGAAATATGGCCCTGAGTGGCTCGTACTTTCACCAATTACCACACACTCATGACTCAATACACCAACAACTAGTGAAATATGGCCTTGAGTGGATCATACTTTCACCAGTTACCACACACTCATGACTCAATACAACAACTAGTAAAAGATGGCCCTGAGTGGCTCGTACTTTCACCAGTTACCACACTCATGACTCATTACAACAACTAGTGAAATATGGCCCCTAGTGATTCGTACTTTCACCAGTTACCACACACTCATGATTCAATACATCAAATAGTGAAATATGGACCTGAGTGACTCGTACTTTCACCAGTTACCACACACTCATGACTCAATACATCAACTAGTGAAATATGGACCTGAGTGGCTCGTACTTTCACCAGTTACCACACACTCATGACTAAATACACCAACTAGTGAAAGATGGCCCTGAGTGGCTCGTACTTTCACCAGTTACCACACACTCATGACTCAATACACCAACTAGTGAAAGATGGCCCTGAGTGGCTCGTACTTTCACCAATTACCACACACTCATGACTCAATACACCAACAACTAGTGAAAGATGGCCCAGAGTGGATCATACTTTCACCTGCTATCACACTCATGACTCAATACACCAACAACTAGTAAAAGATGGACCTGAGTGACTCGTACTTTCACCAGTTACCACTCACTCATGACTCAATACAACAACTAGTGAAATATGGCCCTGAGTGGCTCCTACTTTCACCAATTACCACACACTCATGACTCAATACAACAACTAGTGAAAGATGGCCCTGAGTGGATCATACTTTCACCAGTTATCACACTCATGACTCAATACAACAACTAGTGAAAGATGGCCTTGAGTGGCTCGTACTTTCACCAATTACCACAAACTCATGACTCAATACACCAACAACTAGTGAAATATGGCCTTGATTGGATCATACTTTCACCAGTTACCACACACTCATGACTCAATACATCAACTAGTGAAATAATGGACCTGAGTGGCTCGTACTTTCACCAGTTACCACACACTCATGACTCAATACAACAACTAGTGAAAGATGGCCCTGAGTGGCTCGTACTTTCACCAGTTACCACACTCATGACTCATTACAACATCTAGTGAAAGATGGCCCTGAGTGGCTCGTACTTTCACCAGTTACCACACTCATGACTCATTACAACAACTAGTGAAAGTTGGCCTTGAGTGGCTCGTACTTTCACCAGTTACCACACACTCATGACTCAATACAGTAACAACTAGTGAAAGATGGCCCTGAGTGGCTCGTACTTTCACCAATTACCACCCACTCATGACTAAACACAGTAACAACTATTTGCTTCCATAATGGGGAAAGAAAACAGGCTGCAAATAAGAAATTTGATCTGTATATATTTTCTACAAGTGCACTGCGGTTTACTTGTCAAACGACTTTCTTTAATAAGCACTTTATATTTATAATTGTTAAACATTCACTTGTAACGTATAAATTGCAAATTTTAGACATGTAGCCCTATTTAACAGGCCCCAGAACTCTAATGGGATCTCGATCCAGCAAGAAGCACTATATTTGAGCATCCCCCCTACCCTCTACAACGCCCAACCACCTCCTAAAAGTATTTTTACAATTTGTAATATATTTGTTGGTTAGTTATATAATAAATTGGACAAGCAGTTAACTCCAATTAAACTTGTTTGGAAATGTAGATCTATATTTCACTCCATCGTTTTTCAATGCCCATTCTATTATAGTTTTCCAATACCCCATTTGACCCTTTCACCATCCTTTTTTGCTTTATTGTTTACACTGTTTATGAACTTTGACTTAACAAATTGTTGACGAAAGGATACAAGGTATCGGGCCCCTGAGGAATTACAAAAGAGTCGGCCATCACGCGATTCGCTCCGGTAGAACGGGTGAACCGGCTGTTTCCAGAACAAGCTTGTAGTCAATATGCATCACCCCTTCCCTTAGACACCGCCACCTCACACCATCACACTTGGGAATTAAATGCGTGAAATCCTCCTCTCTTCTGTCGGCGCGTTCTTTCTTAGTCAAGAAATAAATCAAAGGGGAAAAAACACACAGTCATGAGAATAGAAAAATAGTTGTCTTCCAGCAGTGAAAATACGAGGTACAACATAACCCGTAAATGGACCACCTCCACTCCAACTTTTTTTTTTTTACTTTATTCTTTCTGAGTATGAAAAGGAAATAAACGAATGAAAACAAGAGCCTTTGTACGCAAGCCGCCTTGAACACATAAACTCAGTTTATTCGCTTTATAGAGTCGTTCTGTTTTTTATTTATATTGGTCCTTTATACCGCAGTGGAGATAATCTGATTAATAGTTACGTGCCACAATCCTCATAGCAAAGATGAGATTTTCATCTGGCTACATGGCTTCAGGAGGTTATAATATCTTCCTGTCAGAGCTTATGAGGTTCCCATCTGTCTGCATGGCTTCAGGAGGTTATAATATCTTCCCTCCAGAGCTTATGAGGTTCCCATCTGTCTGCATGGCTTCAGGAGGTTATAATATCTTCCTTCCAGAGCTTATGAGGTTCCCATCTGTCTACACGGCTTCAGAAGGTTATAATATCTTCCCTCCAGAGCTTATGAGGTTCCCATCTGTCTACACGGCTTCAGGAGGTTATAATATCTTCCCTCCAGAGCTTAATGAGGTTCCCATCTGGCTACACGGCTTCAGGAGGTTATAATATCGTCCCTCCAGAGCTTATGAGGTTCCCATCTGTCTGCATGGCTTCAGGAGGTTATAATATCTTCCCTCCAGAGCTTATGAGGTTCCCATCTATCTACACGGCTTCAGGAGGTTATAATATCTTCCCTCCAGAGCTTATGAGGTTCCCATCTGTCTACACGGCTTCAGGAGGTTATAATATCTTCCTATTAGGGCTTATGAGGTTCCCATCTGTCTACACGGCTTCATGAGGTTATAATATCTTCCTATCAGGGCTTATGAGGTTCCCATCTGTCTACACGGCTTCAGGAGGTTATAATATCTTCCTATCAGGGCTTATGAGGTTCCCATCTGTCTACACGGCTCCAGGAGGTTATAATATCTTCCTATCAGAGCTTATGAGGTTCCTGTCTGTCTACATGGCTTCAGGAGGTTATAATATCTTCCTGTCAGAGCTTATGAGATTCCCGTCTGTCTACATGGCTTCAGGAGGTTATAATATCTTCCTATCAGGGCTTATGAGGTTCCTGTCTGTCTACATGGCTTCAGGAGGTTATAATATCTTCCTGTCAGAGCTTATGAGGTTTCCGTCTGTCTACATGGCTTCAGGAGGTTATAATATCTTCCTGTCAGAGCTTATGAGGTTCCCGTCTGTCTACATGGCTTCAGGAGGTTATAATATCTTCCTGTCAGAGCTTATGAGATTCCCGTCTGTCTACATGGCTTCAGGAGGTTATAATATCTTCCTATCAGAGCTTATGAGGTTCCCGTCTGTCTACACGGCTCCAGGAGGTTATAATATCTTCCTGTCAGAGCTTATGAGGTTCCCGTATGTCTACACGGCTCCAGGAGGTTATAATATCTTCCTGTCAGAGCTTATGAGGTTCCCGTCTGTCTACACGGTTCCAGGGGGTTAATTGTAAATCCCACCCCGTGAGAAATAATAGGCATGAAGGTAAAGAGAGTAGTTTTTTTTAAGTCAATAACAATGATAGTATAAATATGACAAGTACAAAACAGATTAGAATGGAGTAGAAAGATAAAAGTCCCTGCTCATTAAGGTCAGCTGCCTTTTGCAGGCTGCCACACATACACACTCACGGTGAAGCCAACAAAGAGTTGTGATAAGCGCAAACTGAACTTTGGATATGGCCAACAATGCAATAAGGATATAAGTCAGGTCCAAATACTACCAATATCAGCGACTCAACATAACTTAAGGGTATTAACCTTCAAAGGCGTCAAAAATGAGATTATAGCCCCATAGAAGCCAAACAAAACTAGCACTAGGCGTGTAATATTCATTGCCCAAAAATCAAAGATAACCCCAAAAAAGGTACACAAGTTAACCCACAAGTTTCAGATTACTAGCGGCTTTGGATAAAATAGACCAAACGATCAGAACAAACGAAGTTAACACAAACTCTAATATTATAATACTTTGACCATATCGAAAGTTTGTCATGACATGTCATGTGAACTAAATTGTCACTTTTCTAGAAGCACTCCAGCAAGAATGAAGCTAATTTCTTTCAATGTTGATGTGAACTTGTCTGATTGCCACTACTCGATAACATCACTCCAATAAAGCCACCCTTTCTCCCTTAACCCCCTCCCCAAGCCAGAGTTGAGATTCCAATAAGAACTGTAACGTCTCCAGTTGTGTTGACCGAGGGAGAAGTTTTCTGTCTGGTCAACAGACCATCAACTGCGGACGGAGAGACTCAGCACCGCTAGAGGCTGGATACGGGGCCAGCACAATTGAGTTCAATCCAAGATGAGGGTAGGTTATTGAGCATTGGGGCGAGAGGAAAAAAAAAGTTGCTAGTATTGAGTGAATAGTCAAGACTTCCAGTAAAACATGGGAGTAGATAAGACGAACTAAAAGATATATAAATTGGAAATTGAAATGGACATAAGCGTCCGTTCATTCTTGGCGATAAAACGTACAAAAAAATACTTTTTTTTGTAGCTTTGGCAACTAAGGGGATGATGAGGGGGGAAAGGAGGAATGAAGTTTTCTTCCTTTTAGAAAGAAACTCAATTTCTTTCTTGTAGATGGGTTTCCTATTTCGTGATGAAGCCGTTTTCATTTTTAACCATTGATTATTTTCTTGAAGGAAGTTGCCTGCTTACATGTGCGGGAAGAAGGAGGGGGGAGTTGTCATTTACGAAGCCATAATAAAATCTAGCAAATTTGAATTGGAAAATTCGTTTGAAATAATGAATCAAGTTAAATTCTAATTTAAATATTTCATGAATAAATAATGGGTGTACGAAAATTCTAACACTTAATTTATCGCAAATATCTTTGAGAAATTAAGTTAAAGTATAAATTGGCTGCTTGTTTCTTTCTGCTTCAAACAATCGATACCTGTTTAGAAAAAAAATATTCTAATATCAGCAAATTATATACCAGCTCAATGACACAATTAAGTAGACAGCAAATACAAAGATATAATAACATTTTATATTGTATTCGGATACCTATGATTTTAAAGAAAACATGATAAAATTAACGTTGTTTTCTGTGACAAGTACGTTAATTATTATAAGTGTTTGTGGCTGTGTATAAAATTTGAATCCTTGGGCAACATATATTTATTTTTAAGAAATTTGACAAACTCATTCTACGGCCTTATGGTATAGTTTGGCCACCCCTGGTCTAAGGTGTCACTATTGTAATGGACTAGTCTGCAAATGAGAAGGATATAAGGGTTTGAATCCTGTTTGGATGTACTGAGGGTGGTTTTCTATAAATGATTTTCCAGACTTTCTCCAAGCAAATGTGGGTTCCCTATTTCTAAATTTAGCCTTCCTCATCTCCAGCACATTAGCGTAAATAGTTGAATGCGTAAATCACGAACTGGTTGTAAGACGTGATGGAAACTATTTCTAGCGGCGTTTCACGTAAAATACTCTGGTTTTGACCTGAGATCAAAGTAAATGTTTAGAAACATTATAGGCAATCATATATATCTAACCTTGAATTAGAAGATTATTTTTGCAGCTTTAAAGCTTCAGAACTACCGACACTTGTCAATATGAGGATAATGTACTGACACACTGTCACCATCCTTAGGGCTGGTGTGGCAGGAAATCTGTAGAATAGGAAATTTTTAAGTCTTAGGTCCGGTCTTATCACTATCAGATAAATATTACTTTCGGGAGGTTAAAGTTAGCAACCAGATAAAGTTATCAACCACTTTAATATTTTACGTGTATTATGAACTGAATTTATCTGCTGGATATCTACCTTCAGGATACATATATTTGTATGCATAAAACGCAAGGTTGGTACTATTTTTACTGGTGCACGCATGCGTATGAACCCTGTTGTTACCGTTATAAGCTGGCCAGTGGCTTCAACGCCCAATGTTTGTTAAATAATGGCGGCTAAACGAGTGCGAGGAAACAGATGGTGTCACCTGGCCGCAGAAGCTAGGTTGTTTTGCAAGTTATAATTTCGGTGTCTGCCAAAATGTGGGCAATATTTTGGTACAACGTTTACAAAATTTCATTTATTGTATTAACATTTAAATAATTTGTTCTTATATAACTATAACTCTACAAATTGCTTGTCAGTTTTATAGAAGTGTGAATTAAATGTTCTAAGTTTATACGTAGCTAGAACCTGGGTCTGTGCCTGCTAAACATGTGAACCAATATTTTAAACAAAAACCGATTCTGATAGGCAAACAAACAAATATATGATAGACAAATACATTTTATCTGGCAGATAAAAGCTATATGACAGTCATAAGACAGTAGATGGTGGGGCGTTTTGGAAACCCACTTCGCCTAACGGGTCAAAACACTTTTTTCCCGGTGACGTAGCCATTGCGTGTTATGTCGCAACACTTCCCCCCTGGATTTTCCCTGCTGAATAATACCTGGTGCCAATATATTTCCGTCTGACCTGAATTTCACTCTAGTTATTTCCATGACGACATGAAGTTAACGACATATTGTCCTTCAATGTCGCAAAGGTTTATATTTGTTTTTCTATGTGGCAATGGGTTTTCCCTGATGACTGGTGCCATTTTGGCTGTTGGACAAGACAGGAATAGATCGTGACCTTGAATGATGTCGCAATGATGTTTCAATGATAACTGACGCCAGTTTGGCGGCTTGACAAGACAAGCCTCCTCGATCTGTGTGACGTAATCATTGCGTGTGATGTCGCAACATTTCCTCCCTGGGTTTTCCCGATTACTCATACCTGGTACCAGTTTGGTGGTTCGACAAGACAGGAATAGTTCACGACCTTGAATGATGTCGCAACCCTCCCCGCAAATGTGCTTTCTCTGATGACTGGCGCCAGTTTGGTGTCTCGAGAAGATGAGTTGAGACAGGAATAGATCATGACCTTGAAACAGTGAACTAGTACATGAGGTCATTGACCCTGGTACCTCTCCACAGCAATAGATTTTCCTGATTACCTCATAGCACTGTCGCAACCATGATGACACATACCTGGCGCCAGTTTGGCGGCTCGACAAGACAAGTAGGGACAGGAATAGATCATACATTGAATCAGTGAGCTAGTACACTAGGTCATTGATCCTGGCAACTCTTTCTCCCTCTCCCCCCTTACTATCTTACAATGGGTTTCCCGGTGACTCAAAACTGGCGACAGTTTGGCGGGTCGACAAGACAATTTGTTTTTCTATGTGGCAATGGGTTTTCCCTGATGACTGGTGCCATTTTGGCTGTTGGACAAGACAGGAATAGATCGTGACCTTGAATGATGTCGCAATGATGTTTCAATGATAACTGACGCCAGTTTGGCGGCTTGACAAGACAAGCCTCCTCGATCTGTGTGACGTAATCATTGCGTGTGATGTCGCAACATTTCCTCCCTGGGTTTTCCCGATTACTCATACCTGGTACCAGTTTGGTGGTTCGACAAGACAGGAATAGTTCACGACCTTGAATGATGTCGCAACCCTCCCCGCAAATGTGCTTTCTCTGATGACTGGCGCCAGTTTGGTGTCTCGAGAAGATGAGTTGAGACAGGAATAGATCATGACCTTGAAACAGTGAACTAGTACATGAGGTCATTGACCCTGGTACCTCTCCACAGCAATAGATTTTCCTGATTACCTCATAGCACTGTCGCAACCATGATGACACATACCTGGCGCCAGTTTGGCGGCTCGACAAGACAAGTAGGGACAGGAATAGATCATACATTGAATCAGTGAGCTAGTACACTAGGTCATTGATCCTGGCAACTCTTTCTCCCTCTCCCCCCTTACTATCTTACAATGGGTTTCCCGGTGACTCAAAACTGGCGACAGTTTGGCGGGTCGACAAGACAGGAATAGATCGTGACCTTGAAACCGTGAGCTAGATCATTGACTATGGCAACCTTCGGCAATGAGTTTTTCCCGGTGATGTCGCAACTATAGAGCATTGACACAGCTCTAATTATGCACAATTAGGTGCCTCAGAATCCTCAGTTAGGACCCACATGCTAAGATACATAGGTAATAATTTTATATATATATTTAAAAGATACAAACTATGTGTGACAAAATGATACTAATAAAGACATGTAAACATTTAAAAAAATATTATTCATGAAATTATTTCTAATATATTTCCATTTTTGGTGTATCTGCTTGAGGAGCTCCGGTTAAATAACAATAATAATGTAATTTATAAGACTAATTGTAGTATTTTTAATGAGCCAAACTATTTGTAACATGTAATAAAAATATTAAATGAATGTTATTTCACAGAGACAAAGTTTGTTAGGGTTCTAGTTAATTTAAATATAATATAGTGAAAAATATATTCTGGAGATAAAATAGAAATGTTATGTCCAAAAGGTGAAAAAAATCAATGGTTATTCTATAATAATATTTCTGATTGAATATGTGACCAATTAATAAGTACAATGTTTTATTCATAAAACCAAACAAATACATAATTTTGTTGATCACAATAACCAATCTGTAAATATAAACTTTAAACCAACTTGTTCTAATATATTTAGCAAATTTAAAATTTTCAAAAATAAATTATTTGTAAATTACCCGAAATTATTTGGTATTTGTAAAAAAAAGTAGGTTATTCTTAAATATAATGAAAAACTAATCTCTGATTTTCATTTTGAATTCAATTTTCCCGGTTAATTTCCAAAAAATCAAATTGACGCTAATGGACTAGGAATTGGGAAGGTTGCACCCACATGTGCGTAGCGAGAGCGAGTGGAAAAATCAGCCCAGTTCATCCGTCCGAGATTCGAACCTTGATCTCCCCCCGTCCTCGGTAGTTTAGCTCAACACGAATATGGCACGTTAGCCAACACCGTCACCGAGGCGGGTTTATATGACTCTGCATTCTTTTTAGAGAGTTAACAATTTTTACGAGGCTGGCTCTTCTCTATGTATACACTCAACCAAACCAAGTATTACAACAGATTTAAAGAAGAAGCAGGGTTTAAGGTAAGATATCACACGCGAACCCGACACATTTTAGCACCGCATCTTACAACCTTGTTCGGGTTATACGCTTAAGTACTAATTACGCTAACGGATTGATAATTGGGAGGTTTGAGCCCGCATTTGCGTAGAGGAAGAGTGGAAAACACCCCTAGGTTACCTGACAAAGATTCGAACCTTGAACTCCTTAAGTACTAATTACGCTAACAGATTGATCATTAGTAAGTTTGAATTTAGACGATGATGAAGGAATCTATAATATTGAGTAGTATGGCGTGGATTTGTTTAGTTTACCTTGAATATTTATTAAAACTTATAATGTCCGTTTACACACACACACACACACACACAGCCTCCTATCGTTCTACATGTCTAATATTTATCACAAGAAAGCAGTAAGGCTGAATAAATTATATTTACTAAGGACTTTTGGCACAACAATATAAAGTTTGTATTTATAAAAGTAATTAGCGTTTGTCGAACTTGCAGGGATTAGAACCCTCTTACATTCTTACGTCACAGGGCGTGACATGTACCCGTATTTGTGCGGCTGGAAAAAAATAAACACGCCCGCAGAGGGTCTATCTCTAATGTACATAGTTAAACAACGGCAAATTTGTAAATTAGACGATATATCTCGTCCGACAGTGTACCCTTCAGAAATAGATGAACCCGATATTCGTTGCCCGTGACCCACTGTGGTATTGTGTTAGATAATAGCCTAGTTAAAAATTTAAAAATCCTGCTTCGAGGGGCATTCGGACCCCCTCACGTACACCTATGTTAAAAATTTCAGATCTCTGCGTGCCGTAGATTTGGCTGGGCATCGCACACAAACAAACAAACACACAGACAAACACTTCCTTTTATTATTATAGATTCCTGTTCCATTAATATAAATATGCTGATAGCCCAGATAGCCGGTCCGGCACGCAAGAGAGAAAACAAAAAATGGCGCACATATTATTTATAGATCACACGAACTTGACACATTTTAGCACTGCGTCTTACTATCCATTCGGATTTTGCGCTTAAGTACTAACTACGCTAACGGATTAGGAATTGGGAAATTTGAACCCGCATTTGTGTAGTGGGAGAGTGAAAAACTACCCCCCTAGGGCTAAGACAACACTCTCTCAGTATACTAAACTGCAGTGGGTTCGAATCCTGATCCACTGGCTGCCATCTTCTTTGGTCAGTTAGGTGTCTCCAGCTCAACGGATTATATTTGACATAGGTTTGGTAACAACATAATTAATTTATTTTGAAACAATGAAAATTACTCTAGGGGGTAAGGACAAAGAAGTGAACCCGAATTTGCCTGGAGAGCGAGACCGGGAAGCAACTTACTGGAATCCGATCTTACGCAAAAACATGACATGGAGCTAATATCGGGTTTCGGACCCCTGACGTGTGTATCTACCGCCATAATCATACTAGCTGTTATGCATCGAGGGCCTGACGCTTTAGATAGCGTTATGTTGTGAATTTCCATTCTATCTCCACAAAAATTCTGTACACTTCAGTTCTATCACCTAGTATTAGAAGTGTTCGTTAAGCGGGGGTTGAGATCTCTGCAAATTTATATCCACTTACACCCTCGCAATATATAGGACAGCCAGTGACGTGGCAAGGAAATTAGTGGCTGTACCACCATTTGCGAGGGGATGAAATGTGAAAATATGTCTACCTACCAGGATGTAAATTAAAACATATAGGTAGTTTCAAATAGCCAAAGATATTATTTATGAATACTCCATCATTGACAACGGGACACGACATTCGAACCCGGGATTATTTTTGTTTTTAAATATACTCATGAGCATATTTCAAAATGTAAAGGTGAGCCATACTGTTGGGTGCACCTGTCCCCAGACAAATTTGCTGCATGCTTGTAAAATAATTTATAAATCTCTCTCTTTATCTCTGAGAAGGGAAGTTTGAGACGGGTATTTGTCTGTTAATAGAGTTTTGATTTAATCTATGTCTAGTGGCTAGCGTCATTGATCAATACGTCTAAGGAATCACCTGTCTGCAACAGGTCACTTTATGTGAGGCGTTAGCATGTTGGTCCACTGAGCAAAGTGTCCAGAGTTCAATTCCCAGTATGGCTGATAATGGTGGCTTAAATTATCATAGTGATACAATAGGGGGACTGGGCTTTGTGCATAGCTAGTACACCAATTGAAGCAAAGAGACGGTTTTACAGTAATTTATATCTTGTTCACTAGTTAGTCGATGTTATATTATGAGGAATTTAATGAACCCACATTTGGGTGAAAATTGGAGTGGTAAACTGCTCACACTTGCCAGAGACGTGACCGATCTTTTTTTTACTCCTTGAACCTCGAATCTCATTGGGGTACAGTGGGAATAAATCTCGATATTGAGATTTTAGATCTTGTTTCCTCTCTTGAGATCCGGACCGGCCGACTGGGCTATCCGCATTATATATTAATGGAATAGGAATCTATAATAATAAAAGGAAGTGTTTGTGTGTATGTGTTTGTGTAAGATGACCAGCCAAATCTACGGCACGCAGAGATCTGAAATTTTTGACATATGTGTATGGGAGTAAATCCGAATGCTCCTCGAAATGGATTTTTTTAAAATTTTAATTAGGCTATTTTTTTAACACAATACCGCAGTGGACCACGGGCAACGCCGTGTGGGATTGCTAGTTATGAATAATTGAAAAGATAAGTGTGCCCTCATTTGCGTGAAGGTAGATAATGAAACCATCAATTCATCCGACCACATTTGAACCCCATAACTGAAAAAAAGAGACTAGGTCCTTGTGTAGCAATCTACCGTCATAAAGCATTTTATACATGTTTCGATGGTCGCATGGTCTAGGGAGTCACGATACGGCCGATGATTGACGTTTGAAGCAAATGCGGGTACACATTCTACCTGGTCTAGAAAAATCTGGTCGACTGGCAAAACCCCTCCGAAAATGGTGGGGTGCAGGAAGTACGACCATTCTAAAGATATCGAGGTACGAATCCCGGTGTGCACGCCGTCTAAATGTCAGGCTAATCTAATTCTGACGGAGGCGAAAATAGAATTCCTACTGATGTAAACTGTAGGTATTTCTCCCTCCAGAACATTGTATTAATTATCCCTACCACACGTTTTGCCAGAAAGGCCAGGTGTCACTCATATAGTTAGGGCAGGGGATGTCGTGGGTTCGAATCTCGCTTGGGTGAACTGGAGTGGTTTTCTACTCTCCCTCACTCCACGTAAACGCTGGAATATTTCTACCTTACTCCTCCAGTTCATGACGGATACCTTCAGCCACGCATGTCGAAGGACGATACCAAACAACTTTTGTGGCGGGGAATAGCGGGCCCTAACTGAGGATTCTGAGGCCCCTGATTGTGCATAATTAGAGCTGTGTCAATGCTCTCTAGTTGCGACATCACCGGGAAAAACTCATTGCCGAGGGTTGCCATAGTCAATGATCTAGCTCACGGTTTCAAGGTCACGATCTATTCCTATCTTGTCGACCCGCAAAACTAGCGTCTGTCATTAGGGAATACCCATATCGACATAATTCACGTCATAATCTATTCTTGTCCTGACTTGTCTTGTCGACCCGCCAAACTGTCGCCAGTTTTGAGTCACCGGGAAACCCATTGTAAGATAGTAAGGGGGGAGAGGGAGAAAGAGTTGCCAGGATCAATGACCTAGTGTACTAGCTCACTGATTCAATGTATGATCTATTCCTGTCCCTACTTGTCTTGTCGAGCCGCCAAACTGGCGCCAGGTATGTGTCATCATGGTTGCGACAGTGCTATGAGGTAATCAGGAAAATCTATTGCTGTGGAGAGGTACCAGGGTCAATGACCTCATGTACTAGTTCACTGTTTCAAGGTCATGATCTATTCCTGTCTCAACTCATCTTCTCGAGACACCAAACTGGCGCCAGTCATCAGAGAAAGCACATTTGCGGGGAGGGTTGCGACATCATTCAAGGTCGTGAACTATTCCTGTCTTGTCGAACCACCAAACTGGTACCAGGTATGAGTAATCGGGAAAACCCAGGGAGGAAATGTTGCGACATCACACGCAATGATTACGTCACACAGATCGAGGAGGCTTGTCTTGTCAAGCCGCCAAACTGGCGTCAGTTATCATTGAAACATCATTGCGACATCATTCAAGGTCACGATCTATTCCTGTCTTGTCCAACAGCCAAAATGGCACCAGTCATCAGGGAAAACCCATTGCCACATAGAAAAACAAAATGTCTTGTCGACCCGCCAAACTGTCGCCAGTTTTGAGTCACCGGGAAACCCATTGTAAGATAGTAAGGGGGGAGAGGGAGAAAGAGTTGCCAGGATCAATGACCTAGTGTACTAGCTCACTGATTCAATGTATGATCTATTCCTGTCCCTACTTGTCTTGTCGAGCCGCCAAACTGGCGCCAGGTATGTGTCATCATGGTTGCGACAGTGCTATGAGGTAATCAGGAAAATCTATTGCTGTGGAGAGGTACCAGGGTCAATGACCTCATGTACTAGTTCACTGTTTCAAGGTCATGATCTATTCCTGTCTCAACTCATCTTCTCGAGACACCAAACTGGCGCCAGTCATCAGAGAAAGCACATTTGCGGGGAGGGTTGCGACATCATTCAAGGTCGTGAACTATTCCTGTCTTGTCGAACCACCAAACTGGTACCAGGTATGAGTAATCGGGAAAACCCAGGGAGGAAATGTTGCGACATCACACGCAATGATTACGTCACACAGATCGAGGAGGCTTGTCTTGTCAAGCCGCCAAACTGGCGTCAGTTATCATTGAAACATCATTGCGACATCATTCAAGGTCACGATCTATTCCTGTCTTGTCCAACAGCCAAAATGGCACCAGTCATCAGGGAAAACCCATTGCCACATAGAAAAACAAAAATAAACCTTTGCGAAATTGAAGGAGGACAACAGGTCGTTAACTTCATGTCGTCATGGAAATAACCAGAGTGGAAATTCAGGTCAGACAGATGTATACTGGCACCAGGTATTATTCAGCAGGGAAAATCCAGGGGGGAAGTGGTGCTACATAACACGCAATGATTACGTCAACGGGAAAAAAGTGTTTTGACACTTTAGCCGAGGTGGGGTTCCGAAACCCGCCATCTACTTAAGACGCACTTTTAACTTAACAATCAGATATAAATATTTATCCAAAAGTCATAAGACCGCCCCTACGTCAACACATTAATCGAATAAGATCACACCGACTTCGTTTGCCGCGTGTTCTAACGCGCCACTCTCGTATTATCATAGACGGCCGATGACGGTAAGATTGAGTTTCGAATCTTGGTCGGGTGTATTGAAGGTGGCTATTCCTAAAAGGTTTTCCATTGTCACTCCATGGAATTGAGGTTACACTCCCTATTAACATAACCTTTTTAATCCATAAAACCATTAGTGTAATTAGTACATAAGCGCATAACCCGAACGTTTAGTGAGACACGGTGCTAATAAATAAAAAAGGAGGACTTCGGTATGTGTTCCCAAGTTATTCTTGAGGGGACAACCTCACACAACCCCAAAACCCCTGAATGTCGTAATGCACATCATGAACATAAAGTTGTAAAGGGACACTTTAATCGGGGAAGAACACAAGGAGATACAAATTGAGCTAGTAGATTTAAATTAATCTAATTTAAAATAGTGTTTAAATAAACATTGTAGGTATATTAGCAGACCCTAGGTCATTTGGTTAAACACTGCAGAGTAAAGAACTAGTAGCGAGCGTCCATTGAATGGGACGAGAGAGGTGACAATATTCATAAATAAATTCATTAATTACTACAGTCGATCATTATATTATAAGATTTGGAAACAACGATAATTCTCTGGGAAATTCAAACAAATGGGATCAAAACGATATACTTAAAGGGTAGTAGTATACAATAATCTGTGCCAGAAAAACATTTTAAATGTGAAAGAGATCTATTTTACTGAAAGGTCATTCACAGCTGGCATGCCCAGATATTAATGCTTATTCTACGTGGCAATTGAAAAACATAGCCTCGATTAAGAATGTCTCGACTACGCTCACTAAGTAAGAGCTATAATAGCCCATGCTTGGACATAAGGCTGTGAAGCTATAATAATAAAGGACGGATAAATCCAGCTAAATTTAATTCCTGCGCAGAAAGTGCAAGACAGTAGATGATAGAAATATTCATCAATAAAATCAAATTAAGTAAACTAGTCCCCAAATGTCACAGCTAAGCATTAGAATATTTTTTTAGCGCCACGTATTAATACCCGC
The DNA here is from genome assembly GCA_901482245.1 of Timema douglasi. Taxonomy (NCBI): domain Eukaryota; kingdom Metazoa; phylum Arthropoda; class Insecta; order Phasmatodea; family Timematidae; genus Timema; species Timema douglasi. Next base: position 24,143 of record CABEEJ010001873.1, read on the forward strand.
TTGCTTTATAACTTATGCTTTAGAACAATAACACTTCTATAAACTTAGATTCTAGAAAATATACATACTGGCTCCTAGAGGAACTAAAAATATATTGCGTTACTTCAATCCATGTGTAGTGCACACTGAACCCTTAATTGTAAAGTATTAATTTATGACTTATACATGACCAAGTGCAAGTGATTTAGCTAAGCTTCCTACACAGATATAATATCCAAGTATAAATCGCATTCCACCAAATTGATAAAATACCCTAAGCCTGTGATTAAGCTATTCCTAAGAGCATTACAAGTTTAAATGGTTATATATTAGGCTTGCTGTCTTACGACAGGTCCATTCTCTTTTGTCTGTTAACTTTGACAGCCAATGCACCCTATCCTCTGCCTTATCCTTCAGTTCCCAGAATTTTCTTCTTTCTATCAAGTCATCCAACATTTGAATCTTCCTTCTTTCTAAGCTCCTATTTCCCTCAACTTATCCTTTAAATCAGTGGTATTCAACCCGTGGCCAGCCGAGTAATTTTAGGCGGCCCTTAGACCAATTTTACATACAACAATTTTTCTGTTTAAAAATCCTTTAAGATACATTTTCTAAGACTAAAACTTTAATCTGGACCCATAGTAGGACGGCGTTGCTAAAATATATTTATGTATATATCCTTATCTGGAAAAAACAAAACGGATGAACTTAGTATTGTACAAATTATCATTTATTTGTGAGAAAGCTTGTGTGGATGCAAACAAAGTTAAATAATAGAGTAGTCCTTCACACACGCGGTTAGTCCAGTCCCTTTAAGTGAACCCGGTCTATCCACAGTGTTTCGACGCCGACTGTACCCGGAGAGGTTGGAGCAAATAATAGAAAAGCGCTGTGTTAGGCCTGCATTGTGTGGGCCATGTCGCGCAGTTTGAACGATTGGAATGGCTTCGACAGCTCTATCAGTTGGGGTTTTAAGGAGGAGGGATTGCAAGAAGACGTAGAACACCAATAATTGGAGGTCGTTAAAAGTCCCGCTGGGTTAGATCAATAAGTCCGGTATAAAGTTCTTTCCCTCAATCCCCAAGTCAGAATCCAAGGTGATGCATGTCTTGAGCCATCACTTCCAAGACCTCTGAGCAGGATACATCACTTTCCTGGGTACAGGGGAGTAGACAGTAGTGTCTCCACTGATAGTGTACCTGACTAGACAGGACTGGATGCACTGATAGTGTACCTGACTAGACAGGACTGTCTGCACTGATAGTGTACCTGACTAGACAGGACTGGTTGTACTGATAGTGTACCTGACTAGACAGGACTGTCTGCACTGATAGTGTACCTGACTAGACAGGACTGGTTGTACTGATAGTGTACCTGACTAGACAGGACTGTCTGCACTGATAGTGTACCTGACTAGACAGGACTGGTTGTACTGATAGTGTACCTGACTAGACAGGACTGTCTGCACTGATAGTGTACCTGACTAGACAGGACTGGTTGTACTGATAGTGTACCTGACTAGACAGGACTGTCTGCACTGATAGTGTACCTGACTAGACAGGACTGGTTGTACTGATAGTGTACCTGACTAGACAGGACTGTCTGCACTGATAGTGTACCTGACTAGACAGGACTGGTTGTACTGATAGTGTACCTGACTAGACAGGACTGTCTGCACTGATAGTGTACCTGACTAGACAGGACTGGTTGTACTGATAGTGTACCTGACTAGACAGGACTGGTTGTACTGATAGTGTACCTGACTAGACAGGACTGGTTGTACTGATAGTGTACCTGACTAGACAGGACTGGTTGTACTGATAGTGTACCTGACTAGACAGGACTGGTTGTACTGATAGTGTACCTGACTAGACAGGACTGGTTGTACTGATAGTGTACCTGACTAGACAGGACTGGTTGTACTGATAGTGTACCTGACTAGACAGGACTGGTTGTACTGATAGTGTACCTGACTAGACAGGACTGGTTGTACTGATAGTGTACCTGACTAGACAGGACTGGTTGTACTGATAGTGTACCTGACTAGACAGGACTGGTTGTACTGATAGTGTACCTGACTAGACAGGACTGGTTGTACTGATAGTGTACCTGACTAGACAGGACTGGTTGTACTGATAGTGTACCTGACTAGACAGGACTGGTTGTACTGATAGTGTACCTGACTAGACAGGACTGGTTGTACTGATAGTGTACCTGACTAGACAGGACTGGTTGTACTGATAGTGTACCTGACTAGACAGGACTGGTTGTACTGATAGTGTACCTGACTAGACAGGACTGGTTGTACTGATAGTGTACCTGACTAGACAGGACTGGTTGTACTGATAGTGTACCTGACTAGACAGGACTGGTTGTACTGATAGTGTACCTGACTAGACAGGACTGGTTGTACTGATAGTGTACCTGACTAGACAGGACTGGTTGTACTGATAGTGTACCTGACTAGACAGGACTGGTTGTACTGATAGTGTACCTGACTAGACAGGACTGGTTGTACTGATAGTGTACCTGACTAGACAGGACTGGTTGTACTGATAGTGTACCTGACTAGACAGGACTGGTTGTACTGATAGTGTACCTGACTAGACAGGACTGGTTGTACTGATAGTGTACCTGACTAGACAGGACTGGTTGTACTGATAGTGTACCTGACTAGACAGGACTGGTTGTACTGATAGTGTACCTGACTAGACAGGACTGGTTGTACTGATAGTGTACCTGACTAGACAGGACTGGTTGTACTGATAGTGTACCTGACTAGACAGGACTGGTTGTACTGATAGTGTACCTGACTAGACAGGACTGGTTGTACTGATAGTGTACCTGACTAGACAGGACTGGTTGTACTGATAGTGTACCTGACTAGACAGGACTGGTTGTACTGATAGTGTACCTGACTAGACAGGACTGGTTGTACTGATAGTGTACCTGACTAGACAGGACTGGTTGTACTGATAGTGTACCTGACTAGACAGGACTGGTTGTACTGATAGTGTACCTGACTAGACAGGACTGGTTGTACTGATAGTGTACCTGACTAGACAGGACTGGCTGCACTGATAGTGTACCTGACTAGACAGGACTGGTTGTACTGATAGTGTACCTGACTATACAGGACTGGTTGTACTGTTAGTGTGACTGATTCTGACCTTATTAATTTAGACAATTTATTAACAGCTAGGTTATACGATCATATTATTGACCATGTTTTCCTGCGATACGGTTGTAGGTATGTATTTATAGAACGTATCGACTTCTCAGACATGGTCAACATCGTTTATATGTGTCTACTTACAAAGAGGTTCGCAGAATACCGTTGATGGGGAGGTCGTGTTCGATTCTCGACTGGGTGCACTTAGGATTTAACACCGTTGTTTTCTTATTACCTTCCAGCACCAGTGTGGGAGTATTTAATATAATCCACCCTCCTCGTCTTTATCACTTAGATTTATTAATTTATAATCACTGTGTTAAATGTATTGGTGTGGGAATAGAAAGGCTGTGTTTGCTCTTCAGATACTTCTGTATCCCTGAGAGTCGATATTTGAACTTGTCTGGACGGGAAGCAGGTGGCCGTGAATAAGACTGAGTCGGTCGGGCCATACCGAAATCGGAGTCCCAGATGCTAGTAACCCGTACTATGCACAGTACCTATAAAACAACTAGGCCTAATAAAAATAAGTAGATTTACTCGCCACTAGCTATATATTCATAACACAATCCAATATAAAGTCTGTTTACCGAGATAGTTTGATTAAATCAGTAGGCATACACATTTTAAAATAATTTACTAAATTGATAAAGATATTAAAATATAAATAAGGGTTTATTATTATTAATATGTGTTCTGTCTTACGACAGGTCCATCATACCTTTTGTCAGTGAAATTAGACCGCCAATGCGTCCTGTCCTTTGCTTCCTACTTCAGCTCCCAGAATTTTCTTCTTTCCTTCAAATCATCTAATATTTGAATCCTCCTTCTTCCTAAGCTCCTCTTTCCCTCAACCCTTCCTTCTATCATTTCATACAGAAGACAGTTCCTCCTAAGATATGTCTGATCCAGTTCGCTTTGCGCCGAATAATCACATCCAAAATGGTTCTCTTCTCACCCACTCTTCTCAGGACTTCTTCATTTGTCATCCTGTATGTCCACCTGATCTTCTCAAGTCTTCCCCAGCACCACATTTCAAAACTTTCCAAATATTAATTTTCCATCTTCCTAAGAGTCGAAGTTTCTGCTCTATACAGCGAGATGCTCTAAATACAGCATTTCATCAGTTTCTTCCTGACCCAACTTGCTGTTCATCATTAACCTCTTCTTGTTGAAGGTTTCCTTGGCCATGACGATCCTCGACCTGATTTCATTATTAGTTTTTACCCCGAAAATAAGCATAGAGCTACGGTGTTATTTTTACACCACACAATCCTCAGATTTACATTTTAAACAAAATCTTTGAGCCATTTCAGAAAAATTTGGAACTAGAAAAAAATCACTCGTCAATAGGCCACCCTTTAATTGGCGGCTAGGGTCAAAATCAAAAAACTCTTCCACATTCCTAATGTTCTCTACGTAGCCTTTCACACTCATACTGTATCTCCACATGTCCTCTCACACTCATACTGTATCTCTACATGGCCTCTCACACTCATACTGTATATCTACATGTCCTCTCACACTCATACTGTATCTCCGCATGTCCTCTCGCACCCATACTGTATATCTACATGTCCTCTCACACTCATACTGTATCTCCGCATGTCCTCTCGCACCCATACTGTATATCTACATGTTTTCTCACACTCATACTGTATTTCTACATGTCCTCTCACACTCATACTGTATATCTACATGTCCTCTCACACTCATACTGTATATCTACATGTCCTCTCACACTCATACTGTATCTCCGCATGTTCTCTCGCACCCATACTGTATATCTACATGTCCTCTCACACTCATACTGTATCTCCACATGTCCTCTCTCACACTCATACTGTATTTCTTCATGTCCTCTCACACTCATACTGTATCTCCACATGTCCTCTCACACTCATACTGTATCTCCACATGTCCTCTCCCACTCACACTGTATCTCCACATGTCCTCTCCCACTCATACTGTATATCTACATGTCCTCTCACACTCATACTGTATATCTACATATCCTCTCGCATTCCTACTGTATTCCTGCAAGTCACACCGACAACCAAGACTACTCTGAGACGTTATGCTTATGTTTAAAATTTGACCATGTGGATTTCTTTATTTCTAACTAGCTTTTACCCGCCGCTTCGCTCACGTTAGTGTCAGTTTCAAAAACATATCCATTAAAACAATAAAGTTTCCAATCCGAGAGTTCTTATCCCGTGCAGAGAAGAAATCATGCAACTTATTTTGTAAAGATTACCAAAATTTGAACTTTGTAATAGAGCACTATAGATGTATCTTCAGATTTAAAAAAATAATATAGAGTATTTAATTATTTCTGTTTTAAGATTAGAAATAAAAAATATTTTCATCAATTGGAAGAAATAAATTAGCAAAATTAAAGGCATGGCATCTTTGTAAACACCGTTAGTGGTTTTATCATCAGGAGTTAATAGTTAGAGGTTGCTGCAAGAACTATCATCAGGACTTAACAGTTACAGGTTTCTGCTAAAACTATCACAGGAATACATCACGTATAGTTGTCCTTGTGAGAAACACCTGCCACCTTCAGAGTTTGTTCTTGTGAGAAACACCTGTCACCTTCAGGGTTTGTCCTTGTGATAAATACTTGCCACTGAGATCAACGCCTGTCACCTTCAGGATTTGTCCTTGTGAGAAACACCTGCCACCTTCGGGGTTTGTCCTTGTGATAAACACCTGCCACCTTCAGGGTTTGTCCTTTGGGAAAAAAACTGCCACCTTCAGGGTCTGTTCTTGTGAGAAATACTTCCCACTGAGATTAACGCCTGCCACCTTCAGGGTTTGTTCTTGTGAGAAAATACTTGCTACGGAGATCAACACCTGCCACTTTAAGGATTTGTCCTTGTGAGAAACACCTGCCACCCTCGGAGTTTGTCCTTGTGAGAAACACCTGCCACCTTCTAGGTTTGTTCTTTGTGAAAAATACCTGCCACCTTCAGGGTCTGTTCTTGTGAGAAATACTTCCCACTGAGATTAACGCCTGCCACCTTCAGGGTTTGTTCTTGTGAGAAATACTTGCTACGGAGATCAACACCTGCCACCTTCAGGATTTGTCCTTGTGAGAAACACCTGCCACCTTCAAAGTTTGTTCTTATGATAAATACTTGCCACTGAGATCAACGCCTGCCACCTTCAGGGTTTGTTCTTGTGAGAAATACTTGCTACGGAGATCAACGCCTGTCACCTTCAGGATTTGTCCTTGTGAGAAACACCTGCCACCTTCAAAGTTTGTTCTTATGAGAAATACTTGCCACTGAGATCAACGCCTGCCACCTTCAGGGTTTGTCCTTGTGCTGTGAGGATGGCACACCTGTATAGGATATTGCATGCATTTAGTCTAGAAGGTCAAGTCTGATGTAGTCGTGGGTTACTACACAAGCTATGTGGATTCAAACTATGCAGCAAAATAATGTCTGCTCAAATTTGTATTGAATAATGTGGATGTGTAAGCCGAATGGGTTACGAGAATTAAAAAAAAATAGGGAGGATAAAACGTATGGACATGGGGTGGTGTTTCGGACTGATCTAAAATACATTTGTTAATTTTACTGGCTGGTTCATTTTTTGAGCTAGATCTCTTGCTCCTGGAAACATTAAAGAGGTTTGTTTTACAGAACAAATATATCGAGATAAATAAAATGGACTAATTCCTGAATATCCTTGACAACGACGCATATTTGGGAGTTATTTAAAGACGCCTTGATTTCATGCTCTGCCAAGACTCCAATGACGAGTTTCAACAAATATATCGAAAAATAAGTTTAGTTTTTATCCTTACACAGGAGGATGCGCATGTTGATTGACGGAAAGTTCCACAACGTCTGGACATATGTAGGATCTTTTCAGGCCTCGCCAGCTCTTTAGACTCTCGTAATGACCGGTAGAGTTTGTCGGAAATCTCCTGAGAGCAATACGGTGAGCACAATGTTGCTTCTGAGATTTCTCAGAGTAATATTGAATTCTTCAACTGTGGTACGTATCTTATTCCAATATATAAGAGGTAATTTTTGCAGTAATTTTGGTGTAAAACTTTGCTTTTATGTGTTGCACACGGCAATTTGGTCGTTATAAAAATTCTAAGGTATTGTAAATCCTCCATACGCTGTTCTGCCCCCTTATAACAAACTAGCGGCTATGCATTTGGTGGGGGTAGCTATTACTTCTAAGACAGATGCTTGTAAATCATTACTATATTTAGCAGATAGTGTGTTTATTGCAAATGTATTTTTAGTGTACATTTGTAAAGTGCGTGTTTGATTTAGTCTTGTGTTTTTAAAGTGCGTGTCTGTTTTAGTTGTGTGTATTTATTAAGAATACTTTTTGCTCACATTTTTTTAGAATTCTTAGGTCACTTTATAAATCTAAACCTTAGTTCCGTAGGTAGAAGGTTCGATTCCCGGCATGGCTGGACAATTTATCATTAGTGAAATTAGGGGTCCCATTTTCACAGTGATGAATTCACGACCGGGGGACTGGGTTTTGTGTCTGTTCAAGAATTAAGTTTGTTTGTAAGTTGTTCGCTACCCACATTGGTGGTCACATGGTCCAACGCGTCACTCTAATGTTGGACTGTACCTGGTGATGAGGATTGGGGTTCGAATACCAGTAGGGTATAGGCTACTAAGGATGTTTTTACATAAATGGTTTATGAATCTACCTCTACGCAAATGCGGGTACATTTCTTTTCAAATTATAGCTTCCTTGTCCCATTAGCGTAATTATGGTATGCTTAAAACTCAAATAAATATGGCCAGTTGGCTCAGAAGGCGTACGATAAAAACCTCACATTAAAAAAATTACCCAAACCAACTTGACTTGTAATACCTGACGTCCCACCATATTAATAAAAATATTGACTTCTATGGGCTCCGAACCAATGTCTCAATGTCTGAAGTACTAAATGTCCACGATTGTGGCTACGGTCAAGTTCTGGAGATGGAGGGAGACCAATAGAATTGAACAATCGCAATAACTTTCCCTCAAGAGGGGTTAGAAATAGACCGATAAAAGAGTGAGTACGTCCTACGTTGATGACGCAATAGATCAGGCGGACCAGGATGATGATGATGATGATGATGATGATGATAAGGGAGAGGACAACAAAAGTACCCTAAGAATGGGGTTGAGGAAACAACCAACTGTTTTGTCTCATCGTTTGTGGTCGTCCCGAAATTGAGCACAAAGTGGCCTCTCTTGAGAAGAACCCTGAACTCCTCACCACGCAACACACACAGGGAGAAATAAAGCTTTTGTTTGTGCTGATTGATGGCATTGTTTTTGATCTCGCCCTCTTTACTTTAGTAGCCCACCCCTCCCACCACCTAGTCTATACTTCCTCTCTCAGTCATATAAACAGGAGACTAAAAGCTCACAAAGGAGCCTCAGGAATATTACAAAGGCAGAAAGAAAAGGGAATGGCAAAGGCAAAGGGTGCACATACACACCCTCTCGTGTACTGTATGCACACACACACACACACAAGTCTGAGTCAGAGCAAAACGGGCATTCAGACGTCACCAAAGCTGTGGCACACACCTCTGAAATTGGGCCACTTCTTCCTCCATCACGTCCTGAACATTTGGCTCTATGGTATTTCCATTGGCTAAATGGGTTAAGACTCTTAGATCCTGATCAAAATCATTGAAGAACAAAGAATCCCTAGATATAGTTGTTTTTTACATCCCGTGTCTTGCTATCCAATGATCCGACACTTTAGAAGTCGGTAGCGCGTATGCATACTGAGAAAAGGATTCCGGGATTGATTTCCGGCGTGGCCGAAAAAAAAATTAGTGATTTTTTTAGCACGCGTATGTTCAGGCTATAAGTATATGCACTAATTACGCTAATGAGTTAGGTAGGTTTAATTTAGAGGAAGTGTACCCACATATGCGTGGAGGAAGAGTGGAGAACCATTTAGGAAAGCCACCCTCAGTATACAGAACTGAGATTCGACTCCCGATCTCCCTATCACCGGAAGTCTAGTCTACACGTGATTGATGCCTTAGACCATGCGGCCACTGAAGCAGGTTTTGGTGAAATTTGGGATTCCCCTTTCACAGTGTTTATTGTAAGGCCGAGGTTTTGTGTATTTTCTAGAATCTTGTTAATCTTATAAGTCATGGGCTGATATATGTCGGTTAAAATCACGTAGGTCCATTGGAGAAGATCGTAAGATGCGATAATATTATAGTGGTTGAACCACCATTCTGCTCGCGACCAAGTCGCACGTGTTGCAGAGCCGCCCCAAAGAACGAGTGAAGTGGGCGACTACCATAATAATCTTCAAATGCCACTTGTAAACAGCAAACACAGCTAGGAAGGTACTAATGACATTGCACAATGTTTATGGGGGCTACAAACCTCCCACACCCTTTTTTTCAACCCTTAAACACTGGCCAATGAACTGTGGTTTTTACACCCTACGGACTGAAGCAGCAAGTTATCTAGATAGCTGTAATAGATTGTGCTGTGGCTTAACTCTAGCATGAAGGATTTCTTTTAAGTCGAATATTTCTTGTGCCATACAGTATTGACTGGTAAGTCAATGTGAATTTTATAGCGGTTTTAATTAAATAATCCCACGAGAGAAAATGGCGATCGCACAATTTTTAAAAGGCTTAGCTTTGACATTATATTGTCATGTTTTTACTTTCTGCAAACGATAAATGTTCATGCATGACTTAGCAAGAGACCAATGGCGTAGCAATAGAGATGGGAGAAAGCAAGGCCTACCCCCTTTGTTAGACCAAAATATTAGTCGAGGTTCATGCATCTAAATTAAAATGTAAATGTTATTCCTAGAATTTTAGAAGACAGCCATCAGTGAACTGACCTAAGCACAGTTGGAGACAAAGGGTGTTTTTTTTAAGGATGATTGAATGTGAAATACTCGTTGCTTGCAGTGAAGATTTGGAAACCAAGGTTTGCCTGGGCTCAAAATTATGCTCGAGGTGGCCCTGACATGGCGTAGAAGGATTAATGTATGGTGGGAATGTAGGGAACGAGTTAAGGGCAGTATTTTTGCAGTTTTTTCTATCGCAAAACAGCTTTTAGTCAAAATAAATCAACATCTCTCCAGTAAAAATATAGAGTTTATTTTTTTATATATGGTGTTATCAACCGTTGTTGAATATCAGTTATGAGCATAGTGACCTTAGATGAGAGACTTTTAAAATGAAGAGAAAAGTTGTCATTAAATTCCAAGCCTATTTTCCTTAAAACCAAAATATCTCAAGCAAATTTAAATAAAGTTTATTTAATGGTCCATTGTATCAACATAAAATTAAAAAATTAGAACATCATTAGTTATATAAGATACGAATTTAGATCACATATCAACATATCACCTGGACTTACTTATGGACGATATATTTTTATATGCATTAAAAAGTATTGGTTAGTGGCCCAGGTATAATCGCTCGATGGACTGGATATGACCCATGGACCATATTTGAATACCTTTATTCTATGAGATATTGATAGCTACTTTGTGTTCAGATGGCTGTGTTTGGAACACAACTATGTTATATGAGATATTGATAGCTACTTTGTGTTCAGATGGCTGTGTTTGGAACACAACTATGTAATATGAGATATTGATAGCTACTTTGTATTCAGATGACTGTGTTTGGAACACAACTATGTTATATGAGATATTGATAGCTACTTTGTATTCAGATGACTGTGTTTGGAACACAACTATGTTATATGAGATATTGATAGCTACTTTGTGTTCAGATGGCTGTGTTTGGAACACAACTATGTAATATGAGATATTGATAGCTACTTTGTATTCAGATGACTGTGTTTGGAACACAACTATGTTATATGAGATATTGATAGCTACTTTGTATTCAGATGACTGTGTTTGGAACACAACTATGTTATATGAGATATTGATAGCTACTTTGTGTTCAGATGGCTGTGTTTGGAACACAACTATGTTATATGAGATATTGATAGCTACTTTGTGTTCAGATGGCTGTGTTTGGAACACAACTATGTAATATGAGATATTGATAGCTACTTTGTATTCAGATGACTGTGTTTGGAACACAACTATGTTATATGAGATATTGATAGCTACTTTGTATTCAGATGACTGTGTTTGGAACACAACTATGTTATATGAGATATTGATAGCTACTTTGTGTTCAGATGGCTGTGTTTGGAACACAACTATGTTATATGAGATAGTGATAGCTTCTTTGTATTCAGATGACTCTGCTTGGAACACAACTCTGTTATATGAGATATTGATAGCTACTTTGTATTCAGATGACTCTGCCTGGAACACAAATATGTTATATGAGATAGTGATAGCTACTTTGTATTCAGATGACTCTACCTGGAACACAACTATGTTATATGAGATATTGATAGCTACTTTGTATTCAGATGACTCTGCTTGGAACACAAATATGTTATATGATATAGTGATAGTTACTGTGTATTCAGATGACTCTGCCTGGAACACAACTATGTTATATGAGATAGTGATAGCTTCTTTATATTCAGATGACTCTGCTTGGAACATAAATATCTTATATGAGATAGTGATAGTTACTGTGTATTCAGATGACTTTGCTTGGAACACAAATATGTTATATGAGATAGTGATAGCTACTTTGTATTCAGATGACTCTGCTTGGAACATAAATATGTTATATGAGATAGTGATAGTTAACTGTGTATTCAGATGACTCTGCTTGGAACACAAATATGTTATATGAAATAGTGATAGCTTCTTTGTATTCAGAGGACTCTGCTTGGAACACAAATATGTTATATGAGATAGTGATAGTTACTGTGTATTTAGATGACTCTGCTTGGAACACAACTATGTTATATGAGATAGTGATAGCTACTTTGTATTCAGATGACTCTGCTTGGAACATAAATATGTTATATGAGATAGTGATAGTTACTGTGTATTCAGATGACTCTGCTTGGAACACAAATATGTTATATGAAATAGTGATAGCTAATTTGTATTCAGATGACTCTGCTTGGAACATAAATATGTTATATGAGATAGTGATAGCTACTTTGTGTTCAAATGACTGTGTTATACTTACAACCAGAATTAAAACTTTAATTCAATTTATTTCAAAGAAAAATTAATGAATGCATTTTATTGATGTTTTTTCGGGAAAATATAATTAAAACAATTCATTATTAATGAGACACCAATGGCTATACTTACGCCCTATATTACTAATTTAAGTAGACTGTCCTTACATTTTTTTAATACATTCAATTTCGTAAAATTTGTTCCAAAATGTTTAAAAACAATATTTAATGAAGTTCATATAGATTTTTTTTAGTGTCTGACCAGAATTTCTTAGCTTGAAGTTAAAACCAATTATTATATTCATTTCACCTCAACATATATACTAATATTGATATGCTATTTCATATTAAATTGTTTATAAGACAATGTTTAAAATAATTTTGTGTTTAAAAGTTTGTGTTAAATCCTCTAATGGAAAGGAAACTATTGTAACATGTTCGCCTGCAAGCCTGCAAACATAATACCACAAATGTATCGTGGGCTGCCTAAGTTCCAGGGATGGCGTGTTTTAATTACTAGATTTCTCTTTTAAAATGTTTCAGAAAAATAATAAAAAAAAAGTCTAATTTGAAACGCAGGGAATCGCAAAGAACTTTGTAGTGGTTATTTTGAAGTTTTCTGACTTTTTTTTTTACAAACAATCGCCTTAGACTGGGTTTAAAAAAAAAGTGGTTGTGATAATTCATTTGGAAAAAAACATGAAAGAAAAGTTGGAAAAATTCTACTTTACAACATAGTACTAAGTTGGTTTAAAATTAATTCTTAAAACCCACGAAACTTTAAGTACAAGCCATATATATTTTGAAAGCTTACTTGCGAAGTGTTTTTAAAAGTATAAACTAATGCGACTTCTACTAAGACTACAAAAATAACTGTAGTATATTCAAATACTTTAGCCCGGAATCGATTGCTGGCATGACCAAAAATGTATCATTGTTTAAATGGGAGTTTACTCTTTCACAGTGATGAATTAATGGCTGGGGGCTGGATGGTTTTTTTTGTTTTGTTTTTTTTAAGATTTAAGTTAGTTTCAAGTCGTATGCTGATATGATAAGTGGTGGGATTTAAAAAAATTAGTAATCGGTTCTCTTTTATAGTGAAAAGTAAAAAAATGACTAGTTTATTAAAGTTATTTATTACCTTCCTTAAAATGGTTCCAAATCATTAATTGATTATCATCATACATTTCACATGTCCTTGAATGGGAGTCGTAATACATAGGGTCTATCGAGTGTGCGTAGAGACAAAATGATCTTCACATAATTGTTCTTCTTTAGAGGGGCCCAGGCTATGTGGAGGTTCTTCAAGTTTCCAAAATCTGTGCAAGGAGGAGTGAAGGTCGATATCATTGGTAGAGAGCAGAGTTCATAATAAATACAAGACCGAAATGAAAATCTAATGGAATGTAATACTAGAATACAGTTAATCTTAAAGACAAAAAAAAATTCACAGCTCAAGGAGCATGTTTATGTATTTCCCATCATATCAACAGCTGAGCAGTTGGGCCATGGATAACAGAATAATATAAAAGTGCCATTCTTCTGTTAGCGATAAGAACCATAGCGTAATAACGTGAGTACTTTTGGTGCTAGCACCCATAACTAAGAGAATTAATAAAAATGCTAGGGTACATGTCCCTAGTGGCTCGATCGTAATGATGAGTATCGATTACTCAGTCGATAAAACCAAGGTCGATATTGAACTTACTCCTTGATATTTGCTAATGTAGCATGCTACTATGAAATACAATCCATGATAGCAACGTGAATAGCAGCAGATTCGAAAAAAATAAGTACTGGTTTGGTGGACTTTGGAAATTCTAGGAACAGGTTTGCCCGAATCGGTGCGAACCGGTTGAATCCCACTAATGGATATAATCATATAAATGGACAACAACAAAATCTTCAATGAGGTTGCTCCTATTTAACTCTAGCTACGTGGATTTCAAGTTGAAATGTCTTCTTTAATTTATACTTGGATTTGAAGTAATACCTGGCACCCATCTTTTAAACAACTCTACCACAATATCAGATCAAAATTAAGTCAAGTTCTTTAATACTTTATTTAGTACTTTATAGCACTATAATAAAATTACTAATGCCAGCTCCTTGTTTAAGTGAAGCAAATTCATCTATGATATGCTAAAAGCAAGTTTTTTCTGTTTCTTCTCTTTCTTCACTCAGCAATCTACATTCACACATTCTTCTTTGCCCCATGGAGGCTCTCAGATAGGAAAGTATTAGTTCCAGCTTGCTGAACAATCTCTCACGTATGGGGATGGAAACTACGATGGTTAGCATTATCTGAACAGCAATGCGAATATGGGAAAAACGCTCTCGTCTCCATACTGAACAATACATTCTAGAAGCTCTTCAGGTCTTGATATTTTCATGTTGGCCCAGCTTGATAGCAACATTCTACATTCTAAATGTCTTCATAAAGCTGCTATCCATCAACATCACAGCTATAGAATTTGCCCAAATTTTCTCACATCTGCTTTAGGTCCATAATATTGTCTTCGAAACACAGTCCTTTTATAAAGAGAATAAAGCCAAGCTTAGCATCAATGCCTTACAAATGAGAAAACCTTTCATCTAATTCTCTGTGAAGACGGTCGAGTTGATACCCTTCATGTCTCTTCTCATTTCCTTGTTAGCTGTTAACCTAGGTTATCACGAGATCTCACCAGCCTTCGTTTATTGCGTCTCTGACGTCTTTCAACGTTAACATCACATTCGTGACAAAGATAGAATCCTTCTTTGAGTAACTCACTGACCAACACTTATCTTTTTCATGAAAATTATCTCGAAGGGATTTCAAATCCAGGGCAGCATCATGGAAGATCTTGCTAAGATCATTCAGCCTCTTTTGAACACAGTCAATGCAAATGAGTACTTTGTTCCAAAATCCTAGAAAAGTCAGAATATCGTAATTTAGCATGAAACTGTACAACTACCTTGCTTCACTTCTTGTTCCACTGGTTTCGTTTTCATCGCTTATCAGGCCCTAGAGAACTTGAATTAGACCTTTTTTCTCAAGGTACTTTTATCGGGCTTCACTACTTCTAATCTTACACTTGACATGGTTTTGGAGTCCGACCAGCTGTAAGACAATCCTCCATGATGTATACATACAATTGTTTGAATTGAGGCTGGGCAGCAAATCGTTTTAAAATATTAAATATATTTCTTGCATTGCTTGGCTAGTCAGCGATAGGGGGGTGGGAGTCCTTGAATGAATCATCTCGAGTGTGCGTAGAGACAAAATGATCTTCACATAATTGTTCTTTAGAGAAGCCCGCGCTATGTGGAGGTACTTCAAGTTTCCAAAAGTTGTGCAAGGAGTGAAGGTCGATATCATTGGTAGAGAGCAGAGTGGTGACACCATTAAAATGTACTGGTGGTACACTGGGTGCAGAGCAGGGGGTGGGACCCATAAGTACAACACCAAAAAAGTACCAAAGGCAATGGGCAGGTCTTTTCCGAGAATATATTGTTCACCAGTCATAATTTGTGCAAACAAGTCTACACCTAAGAGGATATATATGAGTGCATGGGTGTCAATGTGGGGTCAACTAGGACAAAGGAGTCCATCTTGCTTTTTATGTCGAGTGAAAGGGCTGCACGAGGAAAATTTGAAGCTATTTATCCAATATTAATATGGGATGCTCTTGGGATATTATATTTCCATTCATAGACGAAATATTAAGATAAGTTAGGCCTTTAGTATTTACCAGAGCTTGGGAAATACCATTGATTAACCTTGAAGCGCGAGTGCGTTTGACCTGTAGCAGTTGAGCACATTGTTCCGTGATGAAAGTACTTTGAGAAGCAGAATCCAATATTCCACGAACAACAAGGGAGACACCATCAGCTGTTGAGAAATTAACAAGAGTTGTTGCTAAAAGTATGGCCTTATGTACGTGTGACAAACCAACAAACGGAGTATTTGTAGTTGATACGTATGTTGAGGTTTGTTGACGTGCATTACTCTGGAAGTTGTGCGGTGGATGAGTAGTGTGACCTTGAGTGACCTTAGACTGGTTCTGAGTCCAAATGTAGTGACGTGTGATGTCTTTTATTACATAACTGGCAGAGAGTTCTTAGTGTAAGATACGGGGATGAGGTAATTCCATACGTGACAGTGCTTAGTTAGTAGACAGTAAGAGGTATTGTGGGACTGTCACGCCAGTAAATCAATTGGTACGTTTGACCATCAGGGTGTATCGAAATCTCTCGGTACATCTGTATAATCTCTAATGAGAAGACTATGCGGTGGAGACGGAAGTGAGTGATCACGTCACAAATATCATTTTGAAGTTTAGGCCCAGGTAATAAAACCTTATTTAACGAAACTAAATTGGAGGTGCGGGCGCTAGCATCGAAAACGACCCGTAGCTTAATTGTGGATGAGGTTGATTTCATGACTCCATGGTGGGGCAAGAAGTAATGTGGTGAGTTAATATCTGGAGGGATTTGCATTCAGTCATGTGACCAGCTGTAAGAAAATCCTCTAGGAAGTCTACACACAATTGTATAAATGGAGGTTGAGCAGCAAATTGTCGTTCTAAAACATTAAATATATTTCTTGCCTTGTTTGGCAAGTCAGCAAGAAGGGGGTGAGAGTCCTTGAATGAATCATCTCAAGTGTGCCTAGAGACAAAATGATCTTCACATAATTGTTCTTTAGAGAGGCCCACACTATGTGGAGATTCTTCAAGTTTCCAGAAGTTTTTCCAGGAGGAGTGAAGGTAGAGAGCAGAGTGTTGACACCATTAAAATGTGCTGGAGATACACTGGGTGCAGAGCAGGGGTTGGGTCCCATAAGTACGACACCAAAAACAGTACCAAAAGCAATGGGCAGGTCTTTTCCGAGAATATTTTGTTCACCAGTCATAATTTTCGCAAACAAGTCTGCACCTAAGAGAATATATATGAGTGCATGGTTGTCAAATGTGGGGTCATCTAGGACAAAGGAGGCCATCTTGCTTTTTATGTCGAGTGAAAGGGCTGCACGAGGAAAATCTGAAGTTATTTTATCCAATATTAATATGGGATGCTCATGGGAAATTATATTTCCATTCAGAGACGAAATATTAAGATAAGTTAGGCCTTTAGTATTTACCAGAGCTTGGGAAATACCATTGATTGACCTTGAGGCACGAGTGCGTTTGACCTGTAGCAATTGAGCACATTGTTCCGTGATGAAAGTAGTTTGAGAAGCAGAATCCAATATTCCACGAATAACAAGGGAGACACCATCAGCAGTGAGAGATTAACAAAATGTGTTGCTAAAATCACGGAGTTATGTATGTGTGACAAACCAACAAACGGAGTATTTGTAGTTGATACGTTTGTTGAGGTTTGTTGACGTGCATTATTCTGGAATTGTGCGGTGGATGAGTAGTGTGACCTTGAGTGACCTTAGACTGGTTCTGAGTCCAAATGTAGTGACGTGTGATGTCTTTTATTACATTTACTACATGGACGTGATGATTCACAATTGTTCAGTGTGTGAGAGTGACCAAAACAATTATAACAGATTCCATTAGCTTTTAAAAAATTAAATATTTCTTGAGTAGTTTTGACTCGAAGATCTGGACAGCGATAAATTGAATGAGTGCCAGTTTTACAAAAAACACAATTAGTGTGAGAGGTGAATATTAGCGTGGCCTTTTGATTATGATAGGACGTGGGTGGCATCCTTGGCAATGCGTAGGAGACCTGTGGTGTATGAGTAGTGTGCGGGTACTTCTGGGTAGTATTCACATTGTTGGCCGACTCAAGATGTGACGCTTCAAGATGTACAAACTTAATTAGTTTATCTACCGTCGGTAAACTTACATTTGTACCGCGGCTGGTCTTGAACCTGTGTCGAGTGTCACCGTTGAGTTTCTGCAACAACAGTGAGAACAATAGAGGACCTTTGAGAGCTGTGTCTTGCTCAAGAGCGTGGAGAGCTTGCCTGTTTTAATCGTAACTACTGAGCATTTTCCGTAGGCTCTCTAGTGATCCACTAGTGGCATGAGACAAATCAAGGATTTTATTTATATGAGGAGAAGTTAAGTTTCTTAGTCACTACACAATAAATTGTAGGCTGACAGTTGGGCGCGGAAAGGGGGAGACTCTTAATTAAATTGCGTGCCTCTGAGCTTAGAGTTTACATCAGGTATGACATATTTTCAACAGGTGTTAAGCTTGAATTTTGGTGAATAGTTGTATTGAACGATTTGTTATAACTCATCCACTGTGATGAATCATCAGAGAAGGTCGGTAGTTCAATTTTCGGTAAGCGTATATATGTAGTTTGAACCTAATACCCACTAGGCGCGGAGTAACTTGAATCGTTCAGTGAAGGTTCAGGAGTGGGATGGAGCATTGTTATACTAGCCTACAACTTAAAAACGTATGTAATTCAAATATTTCGTCTTGATTCTGAATTACAATATCATCATTGTAATGTTCAATTTCTTCCGAAACAATCTTAGATAACAGCACTTCAAACTCATTACGTTTGAACTTGACTTCATTTTCGAACAAAGATAGTTTTCGAATGTGATACTCTGACAATACTTCCCCTTTGTTCACAATGGAATCTGCCTGCATTACAAACTCCCTAATCTTAACAAGGCGGTTCTTTATCAAGGTCACATTGCCGAGTGAAAGTTATGAACCTCATGTTGACCAATATTAGTACAATAAACAAAAATAAACTTGAACTAATTAAATGAGAAACATTCAAACAAAATCAGTCCACACAACAGGTTCGTGACAGAATAATACAATAAAAACTGAGCAATTATGAGCCTTATCAACATGGCAAGTGAAACTGAACCTTAAGTCGGGAAACACAGGGGCGAGTTTACTAATATGGTTTTCTAATGAAATACAAACTAAAATGGTTAGGCACGCGCGCTTATAAAGATTATTTAACACAATTAAAAAACACTTTGTAGTTATTAATAACTTTATGTACAGAGTTATTTGTCCTCTTAATAGACTGTACTGTACCATAGCGAGAGTTCATTTATTTCAAAGAAATAGATCCGTCACAAAGAGCCAAAATTATATTTGTATTGTTAACAGGCGAGATTATGTACACATAAGCTTTAAACAGTCAAACACAAAGAAACAATTAAATAACTATGAGCCTACCTTTTCGAATGGTGACAAGAGTACCTATAAGATGATAGCTGGGGGGCCCTAATCTTTTTTCTTGAGCACTTATTAATATTCCACACGAGAGAGTTTCATGGCTGTGTGTCCCGAGACTGAAAGACGCTTGAATTAGAGATGGGCGATAAATCACTGATTTTTTCACCGATACCATATGTTCACCGCTACTCCCAGTGACTCGATCTCAAAAGTATCAGTGATTGAGATGTCAGTGATCGGAGATACTCGCATCAGATGACAACAGTTACTCGAGCTACGGAGCTAGTATTGCTTCTTCTAGACACTCGAGTAAACACT
The DNA here is from genome assembly GCA_901482245.1 of Timema douglasi. Classification (NCBI taxonomy): domain Eukaryota; kingdom Metazoa; phylum Arthropoda; class Insecta; order Phasmatodea; family Timematidae; genus Timema; species Timema douglasi. The sequence goes on from CABEEJ010001873.1 coordinate 43,878, forward strand.
CGCTTTGCGGCCTTTGTTATTCTTTTATTTTTTATTTTCTACCAGCTAATTGAGAATCTACCTTATTGACTGAACGGTTTTACGTTCTATTTCTATTTAAAACAATTGATCTCATAGAGAAAAAAAGTATCAGATTGATACGTAGAAATGACTTTAATGGTTTAAATGTTTCATTCACATGCGTTTTCGATACAAAATATTTGTTGTTAAGAACAAAATCGAAAAGCTTGCTTATTAAGCAAATCACATTTCGGATTCTTTTTAAAAGTAGACTACGAAAAAAATCATTTATTCTTTTTTTGGTGATCCTATACCCAAAATTAAAAATAATTGATTAAAATAAGTAACAAAATAGAAAATATATAAATAAACCTTAATTGTTAGTATACGTTGATGATTAGATGAATGGTATTTAAAATAAAATAACACTACAATAATGTAATATATTACCTGCATTCCAAACAACATTTTCTAAACCAATCGCCATTATTCGCCATTCATTTTTAATGTCACATAAATTTTAACTGTTTACTGTAGTAAACCAGATCACTAAATAAATTACACAATTACAAGAGTTTCTCGTAGCACATCAAATCAGTTTTAATATTGGTATTCAAGTTTAACATAATGTTTGTTGGACGACTCATTTTTCGCAAATTACAAACATTTCACTATAAAATATTAAATAACATTTTTTGCTTTCTCTTTTTATCGAATATATGAAACATCTTAAAACGCATACTTTTGTATTGACTGTACATTAGGCAGGTAACATGAAACCCAAATGAAACCTGAAGATCAGGTAGCTGTATGTCAATTGTCAATGTCAGTGACAACAGAAAGAGTTTATGTTAGGCCTTGAAGTATCGAATTTCATTGCAAGCCGCCAAACTCCCGAGTAATTAGTTTCCTTCCAACCGATACTATATACCCAGTACTCAGAAATACTCGATACTCGAACAGCAGTTTAATAAATACTAGCTTTGACCGTGGTTGGAAAGTGAAAAAATATCGGTCCATCAAGACACTGTGAATACCAGTCACAGTGAAAAATCACTAGTATAAATCACCGATATTTTAAAATCACAGTCACTATATTCACTCATATCGTAAAATCACTTTTCACCCATCTCTAGCTTGAACAGTTTCCCCGCTATAGTAAGAAAAAGCGCGAGATTAGCGAGCCTAGAGCCATTAGGGGAGGGGTCAATGCGGTGCTGACACCTAGTGCTAATCAATATAATTAATTACACAAAGAATAGAGCACAGCTGGCTCAGTAGATATATTCATACTAAACAGTTATGGACTACCTCTTTAGTTTATACAAACAGAAAAAAAAAGATCGCCTTAGTAGTTAATATAACTACAATTTATTTAGAATGAAAAATTAAAAGAAATTATAACAACTGGGTAAAAAGAAACTGTTCAGTGGCAACCCCCTTAAGTGGCGCTCAGGGCACGTTCCATACCGGCCACACCCTAGATCCATCACTGAATTACTACATTAATAGACAATAACCTTTGTTAAAATGTCTCAAGACATCAGTCTATCAATAGTGAGTTTTAAATTCGTGTTACTTTGGATGAGCTATCGATATAGCACTTTGTGTACGGTCGCCATCTTTAAAGTTAAAACCAGATCACAAAACTGCATACGTATCACGTCGTTTGGCTCAAAGATTGGTACTGCCAAATTTGGCTATAATTGGCAGACCCGGTACAAGGGCCAGCGGCATGGGGCCCCCTCACTTTGTTCTCCTCGATTTCAGTAGCGGCAAAACCTTATTTGTCTGGGGGGTAAATTAGCTTAGAAAATAAAAAGGGGTTTTGAGGAGCTATGAACCCAAAGCCAAAAGGAGAATCTTGGGGAGCCCATGTGAATATTTGAAAATACGAATCCCCAGAAGATACTATTTTGAGGTGCCCCTCATCTGACTTTTTTTTTAAATCATACTTCTCTATAATATATATTATATATATATATATATATATGTGTGTGTGTGTGTGTGTGTGTGTGTGTGTGTGGAGTCGTCCTTCTCCCCAAATCTTTTGGAATTTGAATGTCCCTATAAGCTATTTAGAGTGGAATCTTTTAGAAAATTAGATGTTTATTTTATAAGCTATTCAAAGTGGTATTCTCCCGGCAAAATTTTGAAAATTGGATGCCTCTAGAGGTTATTTGTAGTTTGACGCAAGACCATTTTTCAGCTAACATTGGATAATATCAAAGTGGAGGGAAATAAATCTAAAGAGGGGGCAAATTTTAATCCAATCGGGAGGAGGTGGACACAAATTGTTTCTCAAGGGGAGAAATCCCCACGCGGCCACCGAAGCGGGCCAATATATTTTAAGCACAATAATTATATTATATTGACTACAACAATTTTACACTTTACAATTTACACTTTTTTTTTGTAATATGATTTTGGAAAGAAAAAAACAGCATTTGGAAATCTAGGGTTATTAAGTTCAGATAAAACGGTACATTTAGTCATTTAGCTCACTTTTGGCTATATTTTGGAAATATAAGTTGGCAACACTGATGTTCAGAAACGCTTTCCGCTTAGGGGCATCGCAACTGCTGATACAAAACCGCGAATAAAAAAAACTTAAAGCGAATGAAAAAGAGAGAATTTGGTGTGTAGTGGGAAGTGGGGGCTGGGTGGTAAGAGAGAAAAGATGGGCGGTGATGGTTGGCGGTGCCGTTTGAAGTAGTCTCTCTCTCGGGTGGTTCACCATTGTAACCTCCTTGGTTGCAAACAAAGACTTCAAACGCTCAGCTCACAAAAGTATTTTTCTACTTTTTTTTTTACCCCCTCTTCCTTTATATTCCTATTTTTTTCTCTCTCTCACTCACTACTTCTCTTTTTAAAACTTCTTTTTTTTTCGGTTGAGTCTTCCTTCTGTGAAGTGAGACGACACCGCCGTCGCGACGCGCTCGCGACTCATTCAAAGGCGCGCCGATGTGGAGAAAAAGTTTTTCTCTGTTTAAAGCGTTCCTCCTTTCGCTTTCATGTCCTCTGCTCACCCTCCCCCCTTCCCAGGGCAAACCTCACGGAGCAATTGCTTCCCATTCTGTGTGCCTTCCTTCTCTCTATTACACGCTGGCCTTAGAGAGAGACACACAAGGCACAGAGAAGAAGGGGTGGAAGGTCTTTGTCAAGGAGTTAAGTCCATATTAGCGGCTCATCAAAGGTTTCTCCTAACATGCGCTGAATTCCCCCTCCCCTCTTTTCAACCAACCACAGCTGCTAAGGATTCAAAGTCAACAAGGGCTTTTAATAAGTTACAAAGATCGTTCTTTACTGAATTCATTAGCGGAAACAAGTCCGCTGTAAACAGAGCTACGGCTTGGCAGCGTCGCCAGAAAAGCCACGAGGTGCATTCGTAGAAATAGTCCTGGGATCGATTCGAGGCTGGCACCGCTAGTTTATTAACTCGGTCAGCGAGACAGCACCAATCGCTGTCAGACCGCACGGCATAAAATACAACGGTCTGCGTCGTTTTCTGAACTACTTCTCTATTCTGGCCCAGCCTATACTCCCTTTAACCCTTCACCTGCAACCACCCTCTATTCTATCAATAAGGAAGAATGGAGAAGATTACAAGATGTCTTATATCAAGGTAAAGAGGAAATATCTCTGATTGTTCTCAAATATCTTATCTTTTTCTGTTGTGAGCCTATAAAAAAAATACTGTCTTTGTTAGAGGAAGGCTAAATCTAGAACCCTTTTTATTCAATCCAAGTCTTAGAACCCCGCAAATATGCTTAAAAAGTCGTTTAAAATGAACTAATATCACATTTTCTCAACAACAACAAATATTTTGGGTTTTATTACTAAAAATATAGGGCTGTTAAGGAAAAGAGCCCTGTTGGAATCTTTCGATTTTATTTTGACACTATACGAGTATTAAACGTATTTTAAGATAATGCCTTGTATAGTTAAATACTCGCTTTGTTAGTTGGGGGAACC